>JANHFP010007048.1:12899-24534 GCA_032468135.1 Calamaria suluensis
GATGGATGGATGGACGGACGGACGGACGGACGGACGGACGGACAGACAGACAAAACCTGCCTGTTTATACCAAACTCTGGGAGGTTCCCAATCAAGATTTAAAATGACATAAAATCATAAAAAACTATTTAAACACTAAGCATTCAAAACAAAAATATGGCACCAAGTCAAGGTTCTGAAATGTAGTCATCTCCTCCTGTCCCACTACTTCAGGTTTTCAATGCTTTTCAGAAGGCTAGGAGGTAGAGGCCTCCTGAACTTCAGCAGGAAGGGGAGGGGCTGCCTCAGAAATGGCACATTATCTAGCTCCCATAAGGTAGCAGTTTTTAAGGGAAAATAATAACTTATTCTTAGGATGATTAAAACTTCCCTTAGTAAACCTTCCAATTAATGTCTTCTTTCCCTTGTTTTGAAGTTACTTACTCTTGTCCATTTTATCCTCTCTGAAAAAAAATCCTCAATGGTAGATGTTCAAGTAAATGCTTTCTTTAAGATTTGGTACCACTAATACCATTTAATATTTTATTTAATTTGGTTCATTGTTTGAATTACTTTTTATAAGTAATAAATTGTCCTAATTGTAACTAAGCAGGATCACTCAGAGTTAGTTCTTCAATGAAGGAAATTTAAAAACTGTTGGCTAACTGGAAACCCAAACAAAAAATATGGGTATATACATAATGTATTTCTATTTGCTCATGTATTAGCAAGACTTCTTGCTTGTACAAAGATACCTTATGATAAAGTTAAATCTCTTTTCTTTCTTATATCTAGTTTAGTAAATGAGATTAATGCCACAGTATTATATTAATGTATTTTCCCCCTGGTTTATGCTTTCCTTAAATTGTATGATGTTATTTAAGTTATGCTATTTAAGTTGTCAGGAAGTTAGCATCCAAACTGATGAAATCTCATAATCTGAACTTTTAAAATACAATCAATCTATAAACATATTACTGTGAGTGTAAACATTTTTGTTTACTGTTTTGTTTACCTAAATAAATGGAGACATATAGGAGTCCCGAAGCCCATCCTTCACTTTTGAGGGTTGTTCTTAGAGATGTTACTTTAGAAACCAAAGATTTAAATGAAATGTATCCCAGAATTTGGAATATGTCTCGGGCCTCCAGCCTATTAATAAGATATTTCTCTTAGCCTTAATTCTTATACTGAAAGACTGTTCAGTTTTGACCCTGTTTCATCAACACCCAAAATAGCCAACATTATTTCAGAACGTTTTGAAATTCTCTTCATTGCTTTCAGGATCTATAACTGACTTTTTATTTAGAAACCCACCAGCCTGGCCTCTTGGCATTAGGATTCAACTAACTATCAATAATTCCTCACTCTTCAAACCAGAACCATGAAGATGTGATGAAAATATTAAATTCCATACAAAATTTAGTAATTTCAGTGAGGGGAAAAAATCCCTTCATGTTCACTGAGATGGTGAAAGAAGGAGAGAGGCAAGGAGGACTACTCTTTGGCCATTGATTATGATGTTTTTGTAATTGAATCATGAAAATTATTTAATTGATTTGTCATTACATCTCTCATTTCTTTTCCTTCATCTCTAGTGACCAATTTTATGATCTAGCTCAGCAGAACATTATGTGTCCTTTGAATATTCTCTGAATAAATGTGCATGGGACTCTGTGACAAAAGGACCATGATTAGATAATAAAATGCAGTCAAGTGTGGCACGCAATTTATAAGATCAGCTCATAGATGCTTGTTAACATTTTCCTGGAAAGATATGCAAGAGTGAACAAAGGTATCAAACCATCGCCTTAATCCTAGTTTCTGGATTGTGTTAAATGTGAAGACTGTTTATAGATAACTGCTAAGTATATTTTCCCTTACCAGTGTTTCCTATTTCATTTTTCCTGCAATGAATATTCACTTACTTTCATTGTAATGCAAAGGCTCAGAAATAATAAGTAAGCAATTGTCACTATTCCAAAATGTCATTAGTTATGAAGCACACTGAAAGCTATACTAAGAGAGGTGAATACATATATAAAGTCCATGTTTTGACAATGCTGAATAAAAGGAGCTGCTGAGCTTACAACCAATAATATTTTAATTTTATAGAAAAATATCAAGAACGCAGGAATATTCTTATGTTGAATCAGATTATTGGCTTACCTTGCTTGATATTTCCAGCATTAACTGGCAAGAACTCTAGTCTTTTTCAGCCTTATAGAAATATATCTGAGACTGAACATGGAGCTTTTGTATATACTCCTATCTTTATGTGGGCCCTGATGGGAGTTAACTGTGAGTGAGTGAGTGAGTGAGTGAGTGAGTAGAAGTTTTGTGACTTCATGGCTTTTATGACATCATATAATACCAAAGCAGGAGCCCTGTTTGATTTTTCTCTCCAATAGGATATAACAGAGACCCTTGAAGGCTCAGTCTTACTTTTTTTTTGTAATATTTCAATGATTAATTTTAAAAAGGCTCCTATCAATGTGATTCCTTGTAACTTTCCTCCATGTTCAAGGTCCATCAAATGAATCAAGAACAGAGGTAATATTAATTAATGAAATGGTGTTGATCTAGCAAGCTAAGATAGTAAATGGTGGGTTCCTGCCTGTTGCCCCGTTTTGAAGATTGGGTTTCCAACAGGAAAGTACAACACATGTTTAATCTATTTCTGAGAAAAGGCTAGTCAGAATAGGAACCTCTACTTAGCATAGGAACCCACAGGGAATCTTTCATCTTATATACTACTGCAGGCAATATAATCTCCAGCATCTTTTCAAAGACTTGTTGGCTATCCTATACATATCCTATCCTCTTTGGGGGAACTTACCTCATGGAACAGATACAATATTAGAGGTAGGCTTTCTGAAAGGGTTGGCAATGAAGATACTTCTGCAGTACAGTCATCCAAATTTTAATATTGAATTCACCATGATAAAAACATGGATGTGACTCCCACTGTCAGTTTAATATTACCATCTCTTTACTTGAACAGCATGCTTTCATCATATCTTGAAAGAAGAGTATGCAAGTGTATTGTTGAATAGCACCAGATGTATGATATCAAAATGCATAAGTTACAAAAATAATGTCTCCTATCTTAAACTAGGTCATGATTAAAAACTTGACTCATCTCTCTACAAATAAGGACAATGGCAGTCTGTCTTTCTGCAGCTATCAATCTGAAATACATGTGAGCAGGTTGGAATGATGTACATTTTGTTACAAAATAGATGACATTTTTCAAACTATTCCAAATACCTGCATATGCAGATCAGATACATATTTCTCATAATAAAAAGCAAGCTATGTCAATATATAGAGCTGTTTCATTATAATTCAACCTTAGTATAAAATGCAATATAAACAGCAATTCAAATCAGACAGCTATCAAGCTTCAGCAGATTGAAATTTCATATAGCTTGAAATCCACACATTTGGATATTTGAAACACCCCACAAATATAGAGAGTGAAACAGTGCACAACTTTCAAATCTTTGTTGAGCAAAGACAAAACTTGGTGAAAATATATGCTCTGCATTAGACCATTGACAGTATCTGGAGGTTGAGGTACAATCTAAAAAAAACTAGAAAGACTAATTTTTCAATTGCATTTTCCTCCAGGAAATCTTTATTTTCAAGAAGATATGCTAGTGATAAAATATAAACAATGATGCACTTCTCAAATTTTACCATAGAAATATATGATGAGTCATTTGATCTATGGATTACAGTGATCATAGATTTGAAGAGGCTGGATTAAAACTGACTGCTAGAATCAACATATAAGTAGTGTAAATCTAGGACTATTGAGTCTATTGACAGATGAAGGGAAGAAAACAAATAGGCAATTTACAAGGTCACAATGTGCAAAAATTTGAATGAGTAATGTAAAAACAATCCAAAACAAAACCAAGACACTAAAAAAGCTGGACAATATTTGACCTATGACTGACAGAAAGAGAATTATACAGTGGACCATACAGGGGACTAGCTGCCATATATTCGGAATCTGGACATTTGGAGTAGATGCATGTTTCACCATGAAATTAGGAATTACTTGGAGATTTATACAAATCTCTGCTCAGCAGAATTTCCAGAAACTTAAGTTGACTATTAAATCCTTCCCAAACGTGTTCCATTCTCCTGGATGTCACTGTTTCACTTCATTTTGAGCCTCAAAATTTCATTTCATGCATTCAACATTATTATTTCTTTGTCACTGGGAATATGATGTCATGCTAAAATCAAAATGCCTTCTTGTATAATATTTTAAATTGGAAAGGAATCTCTTTAACTGGTTCATTGTTAGATCAGATTGTAGAGCCTTTTTAAAAGAAAATGTAGCACTAACTAATTTTAAAGGAGAAACCAAGTGAGGAGAGAGGGTGGATGGGTGGGAAAGAGGGAGGGAGAGAAAGTCAAGTCAGGAACTACTATGAAAAATTAATGTCCTTGATCCAATTTTACCTTTAGGAATTCATTGTTTCTACTGGAGTTATTCATTGCATCTACTATTTATTCATTCCTTTCAAACTTTCAGCATTATAATAGGCTAAGCATCCCCCCAGGCAAGTATCTCATATCTCCATTAAAGAAAGGGAAAATGGAAGAAAAAAAAGAGAAAAAAATACAAAGGAATGATGTTCTCCTTCATTAAGACATGTGCAAACAATTTTAGAAACAATATGTTTTCTAATATTTCAACCAACAACTATTTAACAAATAATCATTCAATCTTAATCAGCAAAAGTCTTTAAAAATACTAGGATAATAATGTATATACACAAACAAACAATAATAAATATGAACAAACTTTAAACAAGTAAATCAATTTTATATTATTTCACTTAACTTTTACACAGTACCTTATCATTTCCCTTAAAAGTACAATAAAACTCTTCTTCCCATGTTTTATATCATATTTATATACAAATCTTTAAATCCTCATAAAGAATAATGTGTTTTACTATATAGCAATAATGTACTGCTACTACAAACAATGTGTTGAAAATTTTTAATCTTTATTCCCTTCAATCAATGTCCCATAAATTAATTTCTTATCAATTTATCTTCATCTCTTCTCAGTTTTAATATCATAGTTTATCACTTTCTCTAAAAAAAATCAGCAAAAACGTATAAAGAAATATTTTAAGTTTTCAGGAGTCAATCCTAGTCAAGAAAAAAACATTAAAAGCTGATAGAAAAAATAATCTATATTTTAACCTTGGTCAAATAAACCAACTTATAAACTTTTTTTTTACTTTTAAAAGTATTCATATTTATTCCTTTTTAATAATGTCTCAAAAGCTCTTTTTTTTCTCCCTATCTTTTTTCTGAAATTCCTTAATAAGTGTAACACATATTTTTGTATAAATCCAAACAAGAAGATTGTCCAAGTCATTCTTTTGAGTTGGATCCACACATCGAAGTAACACTTTTGGTTTATTATTTATATGTCCTTTTTAGCTTTTAAAAGATCAGCCAGTTTCATATCTAAATCCTGCATACCATCTTTGTCAGTATCATTCTAAAACCTGACAATTTTAAATCCATATTCAAAACAGCCTGATTCTTACTTCTATCTTTCCTTTGGAACCCATTTTTCCAGTCTCATACAATTCTATTTACAGGAAGTTCTAGTATTAGATTAAATCAAATTAAAATCTCAATTTATTCCATAGCGGAATGCCATTGCAATTGATGGATTATCTTTAGAAACATGACAAGGAACAGAGAGAAAATCTACAAAAGTTCTAACTAAATTACCCCAGCAAATCTAGAGAAGCCACAATAAATCTGGAGAAATCAACCTATATACCGATACAAAATAAAGTGGTTTAAAGAGGCTGTGTAACTATCACACAACTTCCTTATTTTTACAACATTGCAAAATAATACTTGGGATCATCCAATGCAGATTAGAGTAGTACATAGAAAGTGAAATGTCAGAGGTTCACTCTTCCTTTCTTTTTTTTCAAAAAAGATGAAATATATTGCTGATACAACCTGAATAATTGAAAAAGTAGAAAAATACAAAAAGGAATTTTTTAATGACTATAGAAGGCCTCCACTTGTACTGATTATGTCCAGTTGTAGAATATGCTTAGAAAAATAACAATATCAAAATATCCCATTGTTCTCTTACAAGACATGTAAACAGATTAGGAACAAGCTGTTTGAAAGAATATGATGAAACAGATGGTCCTGATTTATAATGTAATAAGACAAGGTTATATATTCTGTCCTTATTTATTCAATCTGTATGTAGTATATATACTGTGTGTATATGGTATGAGTACATTGATGCAAATTTGCATATTTGTGTGTGAGAAACCTATACGCGGGTCAAGAAGCAACAGTGAGAACTGGATATAGAACCACTAAGTGGTTCAAAATTGAGAAAGGAGTTTGGCATGAACATTGTCCATGGGGTTGCGATGGGTTGGATTTGACTTCATAACAACAACAATATTTGTGTGTGTGTGTGTATCAGGATATATCTACTAATAAAATCCAAGAAGTTGAATGATGAAAAAAATGAGACTAAGATTAATCATAAAGACGACTAGTGACAACAGATGCACCAGTAAATCTAGAATTGACAATAAAGGTACTGAAATAATAAACAGCTTCTGCCTTTTAGGATTGAAAATAATCAAGAAATGAAGCAGCAGTCAAGAAATATGCAGACTATTATTTGATAAAATAGCAATGAAAATAGAGGTTTTGACCATTTTGCATTTATTGCTGAAGAAAAACAAAACATGTATTATATAATAACAACAACAATAATGATGACAGCAGCAACAGCAGCAACAGTAGCAACAGTATCATCATTATCAACAACAACAACAACAACAATAATAATAGGATTTGTGATACAAACAGATAGACTCAAAGGTATCACATTTTGCACATAATATAAAAGTACCAAGCTCTTTGAGAAATCTATAAAACTGGGAAAAGCAAAAGGAAGGAGAAGACGTTGATGGACTTGTTTACAGCAGCAATGAATGCACCATTGACAGACCTAAAAGGCCAATTTGAAGACAGATAATCTTGGAGTAACTCTATTTCTTTGGTTGTGAAGAGTCTACACTAACATGATGACACATAATCAATAAATCACCAGCAAGTCATGTAGCACTGAAAAGCAAACATAATAGTTGAAAGGGGTCACCTTGATTGACCTCTTTGTATAGCCAGAGAGTAGCTGGTCTCCTTTCACTGCAATAGTTGAGCCTATGATACAATTCCCAGTGATTAGTATAATGAGTATGTTAGTAGGTTAACAGTATGTTAATGTTTACTCATACATTCATATCTCCCTCAAAAAAGCTAAATATGATATAAAAATTAAATGAAAACTTCAGATGTCCCTAAACCACCCAAATTACTTTTTTATTTTTATTTTATCTATTTAACTCAACATTGCATATATTTGCTGGAAGTCACCATTATAATTATTTTGGCTATATGCAAAGCATGGCTGGTTCCATTTCAGGGAGGCAGAGATTGGAGCAATTATGCACCATTTACATAAAATCCAGAAGTAGGTTTCACTATATACTTTACACTTGTAGTGAAAGGTTTAGTATTTCCCTCACCCATGTTGAAAACTTAAAGGCTTGTAAATACAGACTCGCAATATTAGAATCCTGCCACATGTGCCATAATAGCAAGAATGAAATATACATTTTAATACAGGATGAAAATGTATGCTTAAAAATGCCACATCAGGTAAATGCCATGCTTGATAATGACATTGTGAAAATTGCATTAAAAGGAAAGTTGTTCTGACAACTGGCATTATAAATGCACTCTAAATGCTGAAAAAAATATTTCATTATTTGAAATATGAAATCAACTTTTCATTATTTAAGAAAAGGTGCAGTTTTTCTTAGAGATGTGATGATGATGGTGATGGTGATGATTTATTTTTTTATTTATTTAATTTGTCAACAAGTACAAGGAAACAAGTAACAGTATAAACATAAACATTGGCACAATTAAACATATAAATAGGCAAAACATAACCAAAACACATGGGATGATTACAAATAGATGGGAACAGTATGACAGGGTCAGTAGGCATGGAGATGCACTTACGCATGCCCCCTTAAGGATCTCTTAAAAACCATGAAAGTTCATGGTAGACAGTTTAAGGGAAAAAGCACGGGGATTAGCGAGACTAACAAAAAGATCAGGTAGGTGTTCTACACTTTTGTAACTCTATTGTAGAAGTTGTACTTCCTACAGTCTAGAGCAATTTACATTGAATTTGAATCTATTGATAGCCCTTGTGATGTTGTGGTTGAAATTAAAATACTCATTTACATATAGGGCGCTTTGGTAAATAATCTTATGAACTAAGCATACATCAGAATGCAGACGGCATAGTTTGAGGATGTTCAGATCTAACATTTCGAGTCTGGTGGTATAGGGAATTTTATTTCAAGCAGAGGATTTGAGTACTCTTCTAGTAAAATATATGTGGACCCTCTCTATTGTAGTGATGTCTGAAATACAGTGAGGGTCCAGGTGAACAGTATTCTAGTATAGGTCTGGCAAAGATTTTATATGCCCTAGTCTGAAATATATTGTTACCAGAGAGAAAACCTCATAAAATATGGTTGACAACTCTCAGTGCCATTTTTGCAATGATGCCACAGTGAGCTCTGGGACTCAGATCCTTTGAAATGAGTATTCCTAGGTCTTTGAGAGAGTGTGGGTCAGCTCTTAGATCATTACCAGCCAGCAAATATTTGATGCTGTTGATGGTGGTGGTGGTGAAGATGATGATTAACTAAAATACCACTTTCCAAAACTGGTTGTATTGTATTCAGCTGCACTTTTTATGCCTGTAATTGGTTTTAGAACAGGACTAGTACCCACAATAATGGATCCTAATCCTGGTTCATCTGCAGCTGGAAATTGAGCTCCCTGGTTTAGTGGCAATTATCTTTAAATCACCTAAAGCAGTAGTGCTTCATTTTGCAACATCCTATTGGATAATCAATCTTATCTTAACCTTCATTCTGCAACACTTAATATTCTGTCCATAATTTTCTTTCTTTTTTCTATTGCAGCTATAAACAGACTTAAGAAAATGTCAGTGTCTCTCTCTCACACACACAACAAGATCATTGGTTTTACAATGATATTATCTACATAAGTCTTGACATTTTATACTTAATTATACTTAGGGAAAGGAAGCACAACTGAAAAGAGCTTGCTCAAGATGAAGAGCTACACACTCATTCAAATTAATTAAACATGTTCCTCATTATTTTTTTTACAGTGGGCATTAACAGCATCTTAAATATCTTGCCTTTTACTGATCCTAGATGCTACTAACCAGATACAAAACATAGACAGAACACACTGCAAATTCTATTTTAAGGAATTCCATTATATCCCAGAATATGCTCGAGCCTTAGCTAGTTAATTATGTGTCATGCTCTGTTTTCATGAAAACAAGACATCCCCTGATTATAAGCCCAATAGGGCTTTTGAGTCCATGGCAATATGGCCAAGTGCTTATTTCAGGGTTCAAAAAATAAAAGACAGGGTCTTATTTTGGGGAAAACATGGTAGTTCTTTCCATATATTGCACAATTGAATGTGCTATATCAGGGGTCCCTAATCTCTGGGCCATGGCTTATTTCGAATGGGCTGCAGCCATGCAAATGGCTGGTTGGAGCATACACACACAGCTCAACTTGTGTGAGCAGTGGGCTGATGGGCAATTGTGCTCATGCACGCCAGCCCTCAGTCATCCACGTTGAGCTGTGCATGTGCATGGTGGCCAAGTTCCCTCTCCCCCACCAGCTGGGCTGCCAAACTACAAAGATTGGGGACCACTGTCCTGTATTATGTACAATATTTGGTTGATGGATACCTTCTTCTTAAATATTTTTATTAAAGTTTTTTTTTCATTCTATATCACATACTTTTATATATACTAATATGCTAATATATAATATATACTAATATGTTAATGTAGGTGTTGGTGTATTTGAAACATCGACAAGATACTCTAAATCATACGTGGGAAAAGACCCAAATACACCAAGAGCTGCATACCTATACCCGTGAAAATCTATGAAAACTAATATGTTAATATATACATAATTTGTAGTTATTACTCTAAGTATTTTTTTACATTTTATAAAATGTTTGTTTTACACTTTATAATGTATATTTTACATTTTGTCACATCTTATCATACTATCATACTACATATTCTTCATCTATATATATGATGGATACCTTCTTAATAGACAAAGAATAAATAATTGATTCCATTCCAATGAAAAAAAAATATCAGGGCATATAAGACATAATACTATCTTTCTCTTTATTGATATGAAGAAAGTAATGGCCAACTATATGAATTTTGTAATCCTACCCAGCTCCAATTTGCTAGAGAAAAGGAAAATCTTCCTTATTTTGAATTAAGTTATAGGATATCCCCACATGAACTTTATTTAATCTCTCAGGATTTTCATTTTATTAGGTATGATAGTGTAGGGGGTTTTTTTCAAGAAAAACCTAGATAGTAATTATGTTTGTGTTTCTGTGTGTCTCTTCAAGTCAATGTTCATTCTTGCCAATTGCCTGGATAGCTCCCTGTAGTTTTCATGGCAAGTTTTCAGAAATGGTTTTCCACTGCTTTCTTCCTAAGGCTGGTCCAGGGAGTGACTGGTCCAAGATCACCCAGCTGGTTTTGTGCCTAAAACAGGACTAGATCTCATATTTTTCAGCTGCTAGCCTGGTGCCTTAACTACTATAAGAAATTGGTTCTTGGATAGTAACTATGAATCAATTACTTTTTTTTCCTAATTAGCCCATTTCTCTACCAGTTTGTGACTGAAAAAAAAAGAAAAAGAAAATGTATGTTCTTGCATGCATTTCTCCTAATGGACATGATTTTGTTGAAAAAAATGTATTGCAAAATTCAAAAAGGTAGGAGCAAGTGTATTTTAGCTGTGGATATGCAAGCAATGAAGGGATATGTGAAAAGAAAAAAATAAATGAATAACTTTGCAGTTCCAGTACCTTTGTTTCCATATAATTTTATTCTCTGGAATTTCATTTTGAACTGTTAATGAATGGTAGTTTAGAACAACTTAAATACAGGCTGGGATAAGGGATAATGATGATGATTTAAAGGAAACTGTTACACTTGGTGTATACTTGTGCTAGAAAGCAACCTTGCATTAAAAAAAATGTAACGAAGCAAGCTGAGTCATAGATAATAGATGGTAACATTTCTTATTGTTAAGAATAAATGTGTTAAATATCCAAAAGAATGGACTGTGAACTGTTGGAGGTACAAACAAATAAATGCGACTAGTATTTGTGAAAATGGGAAAACCAAATCCAAAACTTTATTCCCCAGGTATTAGAATTTTGTCTTTACTTTTGGTGGTGATTATATATAGATTTTCCTAGTGCTGAAGATGGATATTAAGTTCTGAATATTGAATATACAAGTCCTGCCCTCAACAAAACACATTACACATCTCAACAAATTGTTGTTGTTGTTGTTGTTGTTGTTATCATTGTTGTTGTCGTCATCATCATCATCATCATCATCATCATCATCATCATCATCATCATCATCATCATCATCATCATC
>JANHFP010007050.1:1069-12707 GCA_032468135.1 Calamaria suluensis
AGTCATCTCAGTCTTGCTGTGGCCAAGAATAATGAAAGTTCATCATTATATTTTAAAGTTTGAGTTGAACTTGCCAGATATAGATCTTTATAGTTGTTTTCACCTAGCTGGGGAAAGTAACTAGTTTAAAAGTTCAGCTAAAATGTGAAGGATTCATCATTATATATTTACTGTCTGAGGCTGGTATAGCTGTAAGGTTTTTCAGATTCCATTGATCTAGTGCGCATGTTCCTTCCCTAGGTGTAGGACGTGCTTCTATTTGCATAAGGCCCTGGGCAAGGTTCTTTCTTGCATTGATTGGCCTGTCCAAGAGAGCCTGATGTGTTCTTGCATTGATCAGTTTGCCTTTTCTTGGAAGAGAGAGTTATACTGAGTTCATCTCAAATATTCTAGGGAGAAGGTAAAACTTTACTGCAGATGTCTCAATTTTATTCCAACATTCTTTTTGAGTACAAGTTTCCCCCCCCTGTTTATAGAACATCTGTCTCTCTTCTTTAGATACGTAGATTTCTTTAGTGTACTATATTCTTATTTAGTTTGAAAAAAAATTGATTTAGTTGTCAGGACATATACCACTTTCTCATTTCTATTTTATTTTGAAGTATTGTATTTGCCTTGTAGGGAAAGAAAGCCTGCATCCTTTTTAAACATTTAGAAACCTATACATACATCTTTCTATGTTCGGATATGAACCTAAGCTTTTAAATCCCTTGGTAACATTATTCTTCAGTTTGAAATATTACTTTAAATTGGCTTCAGCATATAGTGCTGATGTGTAAAATTCTATTGATGTCAGTAATACATGATTATAAAATAAATCAGAAAGTTAAACTTGCTAGGATATTTTTTTTGTGTGTTTTTATATATTTAAGATGTATACTAAAATCTTACCCCAGAATTAATCTCATAATTTTTCTTGCATTCTTATTTAAGTATTTACTCCAGAGTAATCCCAATTTCATTGTATCAGTGAAATATATTAAAGCAAATCCCTGAATTGCTTTGTACTGTAGTGTTTTGTACATTTAAGCAATGATATATAAAAATAATATTTGTTCAAAAGAATTGGAATTGGAGTTTTATTAGTTTTGCTACAACAGTTCCTAATACTGAAAAAACAAGATACTGATATGTCGTGAAATATACTATAATATTATAGATTGCTACACCAATATAGCAGCCATGCCACCATATACTTACCTCCTGATTATGAAATTATCTTCACAGTCTTAAAATTATTGAAGACCAGATTCCATGTTTGCCATCAGATTTTCTTCCTAAAAATGTTTTACAGTATATTTAAATGTTTTAGTATCACTTAAAAGTATGTAAAACAAAACAAATAATATAATTATTCATAGGAACTTTTGTTTTAATTCAATAAATAATATTCATATATGACAGAATCTATAATCCTTTGGAAAACCATTGAATTATAAATGTGAAGTAAAACCATGCCTTTTATTTTTTTTCTGTTTATGATGTTTGAGATTGCTTTGATTTTTTGTATACTATGATTAAAATATTGTTCATGTTATATCACCTAAACTTCCTCATTCAAACAAAACTGAAGACTTTCAGTTACATTTGAATACATTGAAATATGAAGATAAGCATGCATCTAATTCTCAGTTTAGAAAATACCTTATGGTTGGCTGTTTCATGCTTACAATAGGCATGAAAAGTAGGCTATAAATCTACATCAAAGAATTTATATGTCATCCATAGTCTTGTTTTGGCTCATGGGTTTTATTTTAGAGGGTACCCTGTTTCAGGAAGAGAAAGAATTCTCATTATTTGAATAAAAATTTGGGTAAGTGCAGTTCTGGCCTTATATGTACGATACCTTCATTATTATGCAAATACACCATGAGCATAACATTTCCCAAGATGTCATTTGGCTGTTAGAATCTTTAGAAAATGTCCTCTCAAAGTCACAATGCTCATATTCCTCAAGAAACCAATATAATACCTAAAAGTGCCTATCTTCTTTTCTATATGAATAATGAATGTAATAGGAAAAGCCATTATTAAAATAGGAGAATACATTGACCTGTGAGTTGTATTTGAAAACTGCATCTGCGTTTCTTATTTGTAGTAACTGCGGACAGTTCTTCTGCACTGGTAAATGAACATGCAAAAATGTTTTGTAATAGAAGCTGTAAGTAGCTTCAGGTGCCCATAAAAATAAAAATAATCGACGTATTAGAAGTATTGATCAACTAGTTAGTGGTTATTATATGCTAAACATGAATAAGTAATTGGCACAATAGATTAATTTTTATTTCTCCTTATCTAATACAGTTATTCAGTATTTAATCAATGTCATGAATTAATTAAATTGGAACATGTTTTTTTCCAAAGGGAAATTTCTGTTTGAGAACAATGGTCAAGCCTTACTATTATAATACAAAAAATGCAGCGATTTAGGTAAGAATATTGCATTCTGTGACAAAACTAGGATCTTATAAATATATGGTAGGATGTGTAGTCTGCTAAGTGCCCAAGTAAAGGACAAAACCTAAATAAAATACATTAAAATAAACATTTATAGTATTCTCCCTGATGTCTGTTATCTAGACCATGCTTTGGTTTGAGAAATACTTTAAAATTATCTAGTTGTTAAGAGAAGTTAGTATTAACATATAACTGCAATGTTTCCTATGAATATGAATACTTCATAATATATGAAGTATGTTAATATTTACTTCATTGTTTCCTTAGAACCTTCAAATTAATAAGATGCAGGTTGCACATGATATTCAAACTAATAAAGAGAGACTGAATTTTGTTTGCATTAAAGTTTGTCATTTCTATACGCTACAGTAAACCTATTAATGGTGATGTTTACTACTTAACTATGGGAAGCTGGGAAAGAACTGTAGAATTAAGCTCTGTCCTTTTCCATACAAATTGCTGTAAATCACCTCTTACTAGACAATAGGTAAGAGGGTAAGAGAGATCCAATAAGTAGGGTCAAGCTTTAGTTATCATAAATATGCTAAATATAGTAGCTGTCATCATCAAGCTTGGCAACTACCTGGACATTTATTTAAGTGAATGCATTCATGGTTAAATATCAGCTACTAGGTTACGGAAAGGAACTTTCAGGGAGATCCTACAATCCTCTGCTTAAAAAAGAAGTGAAATAAGATAAATGAAGTAAAATAAACCATCCCTAGTATTATCTCTGCAGTCTCTGAAGGTCCCATTAACCTTAGAACTTAAAAAGAGTTTGTTCTTGAAGTTTTGTAACATGTAAAAAAGCGAGTTTTCTGTAGGGCACATCTTTCTGCACATTGGCATAATGGAAAAAAAGTCTGTTTTAGGTATTATTAACTTAGTAAAAAAAGAAAGAATGTTCTGTGCCTTGAAGTGAAACAGTTGTGGCTGATTGTCTTATTGCCATAATTATGATGTTTGGTGTTTTGTATCCACCAGCAGCTGCTTTGTCAATCACATTCAATGTTAAGTCTCTTGATTAATATAAAGAGAAATATAGGGAATAGGGTTTCATACTTTTGGTATTTTAATAACATTACAGCTAAAGTTTCATCATATATTGGATTTTGTTTTCTTCCTAAAGAGTACATTATACTTAGTTTACTTGAATTGTTATATAAATTTAGCCTAGCTTATATTTCTGTATTTTAATTCAAGTTCTCATATCATTAATAAAGACATTTTAGCTCTTATTTACAGTTAATCTAAAATTTATATTTAGAGTTTTGCTGCTCTAATAAAGTACTACTTAATACTCTATTATACATTTATTTTAGCTAGCTATGGTTTTCACAGACTACCCATAGTAAGACACTGATACATTATAAATCTTTAAGATGGAAAATGTTACACTAGTATTCCTTTACCCATTCTAGAAATAAATTAATAACTGGCTTATTTTATAATTATTTCAAGTAGATGTACATTGTAAAGTAGTAGAAATAATAACAGTAATGCAAAAAATTAGAAGTAGTAAGTAGGAGTCTCAATTTTATATTGCTGAAATGCTAAGCTACAAGTGAAGCTTGCTTTTTAATTATGAGCATAATATTTTGAATAAAGTAAAAACAGCTAAATAATTGTTTTACTACATGACTGTATAAAGTTAATAAACTAGTATATCCAATATATTTAAATTGTTAATGTAAAGAATACATTTTCTTTATAATAATTAAAATTTTACTAAATGTATTACTTAATAACTCTTAGTGCTTAGAATTAAAAACTATATAGTGTTCAAATTGCTTCAAATATCTGTTTATAATTATTAGTGACATTATTTCCCATTTGCTTCCATCATTAGTTTCATATCTTTTTGTATAGATTTATTTGTTTTTTCAACACATTATGGATTATATATCTAAAATTATTTGAATGTTTAACCATAAATCATACTGTCATTTTTATAATAGAAAAACTCATTGTTAACCTTAACACAGAAGTTATCTTTCCCTTTACACAAAGCTGTGTTCTAATTTTAATGCATTCCAGCTGCATCCCCAGTGAAACTTTGTGTTCATAATTCTCAATAGTGCTAACTATATTTTTACAATGTAATATGAACTAATTTCTCACCTCCTCCAAATCAAAATACAACACTCTTTTATTTCAAATAAATAAACTTATTTAGCCCTAAAGGGACAGTTTTGTTTTGGGCTTTAACTAACCCACATGATATATAATTAATAATCTTTGCCTGCTGTTTCATGTGTAATTTTTTATTCTTTATTAATTTCTTATTATTATAGCTAACAAAAATAATTGCATGTATTTATCAACTTGACAATCAAGCAACTTCTTAAACAAAATTGTATCAAGCCCTTATTCCCAGAATGTCCTTTTCTGTTTGTGGTACACCCAATACTTTAAGAAATTTAGCATATGTAAATTTAGACTTATTTTGGTTTCTTAGAATTCCTCAAAGCAATAGCAGATCACAAAGCAAAAGGATGATTATGTGAGACTCCATTCAATTTGATTAAAACTAGCATGCTGAAGAAATTAGCAGTCCATTATTCTTCTGAAAGCAGAAAGAAGACTGAGCATATATAGCTTATTTTTTTCAGCACATCTAGCTTTCTAGTTCTATTATGTAAGCATCCTTTAACACTGTTTTTCAAGTCTGCTTTAGAATAGTAACTTGTAAATGGGATATAAGCAGGTAGTTTGTAAGCATGCGTTAGTTAGTAGATGGAACAGAGGCTGCTTTGTAGATCCCATCTTCACTTCATACACGTATGCAAAGTTAAGTTAGTGATTCAAGAATTTAAGTAAAGGGATGGAATAACAAAGGTAAGTTACTACAATTTATCTTAAAAAATTAATAGAAAATACATTAGCCCTAGTTGTGGACTTTATGCAACAGAAAAAGAAAGCATAGAATTAATTCTTCTAAAAACAAATTGACTTAAAACAGTAGTAGCTACAAATAAAATCTTTTCCAATTTTTGAACAGCTTCATGAAATATGTAGTCATATGCTTGTTCTTTTTATAAAGTGTACAGTCATTGTGGAGCTGGGGTCTTTCCAGTTCCCTTAGGACACTATTTGCACAGCACATGTTTCCAAACACCTGTTTGTTGCATTTTTGGATTTCATTTTGCCTGTCTAAAGAACCATATTATAGGAAAATCTTAAAATGTGTAAAGAAATTTTCTGTATCTTAATTATCTTTCTGCATATATATATATTTATAAAATGTATATAAATATATAAAATTTAGTGGAGATTTATGGAATATCAGCCAAGTAAAATTGCCTCCAGCATTTTATAATAACTAGAATCTTTTTTTCCCCAAGTTTTTTTATTTTATTTTTCTACAAACATATCATTGTGTGAACAGCATGGAACCAGGGTTACATAACTGTAGAATCTTAATACATAGGTATTGTCAGTCTGATCCCTTGTATCTGTTCTTAATTTATTGCACTTAAAACGTTAAATCAAAATACACATAGAGCTAAAGATTTATCAACATTAAAATGCAGGGCTATGAATACATTAATTATTTACCTGGAAAACAAGCTGTAAACCCATTTATAACACCTTTATTGCAGTTTTATTGCAGTTTTTTAAACATGCTGGCCTGGCTGAGCCATAAACAGGGTGTTCTTAGGGTATTAAACATTTTAATAATTTTAATTTAATTTTATTTTAATAATTTTAATTTTCTAATTTTAATTGTTAATGTTTAATAGTATTTTTAGTAGCTTTTAGTCAGTTTTATTTAGGTTTTTATTGTTATCTATGGTTATTTTTAAATAACTTGTATACCGCCACGAGTACCATTTGTTGGGAGAGAGGCGGTATAGAAATGTAAATAATAATAATAATAATAATAATAATAATTTGCCTTACAAATTAGAGTTGGACAAACAATAAATTTAAATAAATAATGCAACAGAAGATTTTGTATTTATTTGTGCTATACCTGAAGCATAATATACGTGACTATTCACTCAGAATGTGTTTATATATACTTTTAATCTTGTCTTCTTAAATTTTCAATACATTGAGGCTTGTTCCATATTGATGTAAAATTTGTTAAAACTATTAGTTGCCTTGAGAAGATACAGAAAAGCAATCCTCCCTTGTAGTACTTGTTAAAAGTGAGCTTAAAAAGATTACTGATGAACCACAATTATAAGAACACTGTCATCAGACCCAATAAATTAAAACTACCTTCCATTTAATAAAAGAAAAAGGCAGAATCAGACATTCACCATAGGTTTAATTACAATGTATGGACCTGGTTGATTCAAATCTTTCGTGCTACCTTCAGGTCACTCCAATTTAGTCATTCAGTCCCTGCTGCCTATATTGTGTATTCAGCAATCCCTATTAGACATCTTCACAGTGAGTGATTCTGCTGGGTTTTCTGACACCCGCTTTCATGCATGGCCTGCTATTCTGTGTGGAAATGTTTTTTTTGTAAGCTGCCTGCAACATTAAAGACATCTTGGCCATGTCAGACTATTTGAGAGAAAGTGTGTGGATACAATGTTTATGGGTACTGGGGATACCTACTAGGCAGTGAATATAACATAGTATAATTTGATTATTAATGTTTGTGATTAATAATTATTTATAATGCATCTGTTGGTATATAAACATCCTTGCAATGTATTTCTCATTAAAGTGCCTGAGATGATGCTTACCTATATTCAGATTTGTATCTGCTGTAAATTACACTAGAGGGCACTGCTTATCCTCTATTGCGGTTTTCTTCTGGGATTGTGGGGGGAAACTCAGCTGATTCCTGTAATCTTACTTTAATTAACAGTGGTATTCTTATTTTAAAAAATCTAGACAGTTTAATTCATTGCTTTTTTTTTGTTTCCAATGTACAATCAAATCTAGTGAAGACTAAACGCAGTGCTAATACAAAGGATGGCCCTTTCTTAAAACAAACAGGGAATCAAATGTGCCACCCACGAAATTGAATTTTTTTATTTGAAATATCATTTCTGCCAAAGAAAGAAGGCTAACTTTTCCTTGCTAGCAAGTGTGATTGAGTAGGCTTCGAAAACAAGTGAAAAAGTATTATAGAAGAGTTACTATAGTTTCATTGAACAAAGGTCAAGGGAATAATATCCACATTATAAGTCTTGGTGATTTAAACCATATATTCATCTGCATACAAATATATCAACATGTTTTCTACACAATTGAACAGTATAGTTAGAATTTAACTGTGAAAATTACTGATTGCAACCATATTAATATTATATTTGCCAGTAAATATGCAGATTGGAGTTATGAAAATAAAATGAATTAAAATATGTTCCTGTTCTTCAGTATTAATAATATAATAGCATTTCTCCTACTTATAAAGGCCATGGCAGTTCAGTATTGACAAAATGTCAGGACGTGCCATAGCTAATGCTTTAAAGATATGTTAAGATTAAATGTGCATATCACCACTATTTGTTATTAGTTATTGATGAACTGTAGTGCTCATTAATCTGCTATTCAAGATATTTCTTATTATCTTTCCAAAAAAATCATCTATAGAGTTCTGAGCCATGTACCGCTAACTTTTGCTGGCATTTATTTATGTATTATTTCAACTTACATGACCACTTACTTTCTATGTGACAGAACTCTACATTGTCCAGTAGAGACCTTAGAAACACAGCAAACACATACTGTAAACTTTTAGCTTGCAATTGCCCCTAAGTAAAATATGATAAAGCAGAACAGTTTACTACTTACCTGAAAATGCTAAAAGTTTAATTTAATTTTTTTTAAAAAATTGAAATTATACAGTGGCCAATATATTTTGAATGTACTAATTCTTTGTCACTGCAAAAACTTTCTTGGAGAAGCTATAGAAGGTTCCAAATGATTCATCAGTCTTTGGTCAATAAATACTGATTTTGACTTTTATGCTTATATTTTTATATCTTCAAAAACTAACTGTTAATTATTTAAATTATTCATAATATTATCCAATATAAGCAAACTAATAATACATTTTAAACAAATAATTTATTTTAAACAACAATTTTGTGTAGAACAGATCTTCAGTCTAAATAATTTATAGAATATCTTGTCTTTAAATTACCTGGTTGCTTTAAAGAAGCCAATCTTTATTTTAATTTTTCTGTTAGCAGTCTAAAAACTCTACTGTATACTAATTTAAGAGTTTATTTAAATCTTCTTTTTTCTTTTTTACAGATAGTGTATAATATAGCATTTAGGGTAGCCATTTATCACTTAATAAAGTACAATATCATCTACTTTATCCTAGTAGTTAGTGAACATACTAATTAATCAACAGCATAAAATTACTTTATGTTACTTATTCTTAAAAATTTGTCCTTGTTGCTATTATTGGATTACAAAATATCAATATATGCTCTTTCAAATCAGGTCATACTGTTTGGTCTGATTACAAAAATTAAAATAAGATCTAGAAATAATTATGTATGAGTTATTAGTTGCATGTATGCTTCTGGGAATCCAAGCTTTTGCTGTTTTACTCTCTTACTCTCTTACTTTCTTTTCTCTCTTAAAGAGAGAAGTTATTTTTCTGCAGGCCAAAAAGCAGGGAAAGTTTTCAAGATTAATCCCTGAGACTCTTAAAAGGAATACCATTTTAGAAAAGAAAAGAGGGGCAAAAAGTATTCTCTTGTCATATAAGATCATTTTCAACACTTTTGAAATGGGTATTGCCACATTTGCACATTACAGTGGCATAATAAAAACCTCTGCTTTGGAATTAGAAAGATACTCCAATATTACAAATCCTTTTTGTACCTTGGAAAACTTTATTGAATTATCAGTTCATTGTCAGTAAGTTTGTAGTTCAATTGTAATATGATTGTGCTGTCTGGAAATGCAGACAATTCAGTATTTGCTAATTTAGGTCTACATTTTCTTTTGGTTTGACAGTAAGTGGTCTGTTAATTCTACTTCTTTATAGTAGCTCTCTAATAATCAGCAAGAGCATCATCAGAAATCATTATAAAACATTTCTGTATAATTTTATATCAATGCATTCTTTTTAAATTAATAGGAAAAACTAGTACAGACAAAACTTGAAACAGGCTAATAAGTGTGCCATTAGTGTCCTTTTAGTGCACTAAATGAAAGCTTTTGCATTGCTAAATGACTACAAAAGTTGCTTAGGTAATAAGATTCTCTCTTATCAGTAAAAATGAAAGGGGGATGGACTGCATAGCTCAAAAGATGGGTAATCAGATTACAAAGTCTTTCACTTCTAGGTCACTGGTTCAGCTCTGCCCCCTCTTTAGTACTGATGAAGAACTGTTCCCAGCTGATGGTTTTTCAGTAGTCATTGTTAACTACATCAGTGCCTCCTGAAGTTAGAATTAGCACACATGTTGGCATGCTCAGTTGAGTATTTTTCTCTAAATGAGATGAAATGACCTTTCTGTCTAGAAATAATTCTTTCAGAAAATGATACAAAACATTGATAAGGCAGTGTGAATGAAACCTGCTTTGTCATGATTCATTCTACATCTGGTTTTCAAGAGTAGAAATATTTTTTCTGTTATTTTATACTTGTTTATACGTGAAGATTTCTATATGTATCCAGTATTGCATTCAGATACACCAATATTGTCTGCTTCTTTCACCACAACAGATCATTTCTAATTTATCTTCCCCAAACTTGCAAACAACTTTTTCATCCCTATAATTTTAACATCTTTGATATCATTTTGTGTCAAAAATTAGAAGTGTTATAGACAAAGGAAAAATCCAGAAAACAAGCTGCAAAAGTAATAGATTACCAGTACAGAAAATGAAATGGTCATTTAGCATGAGACAAAAGTATATTGCTTTATATTGTTGAGAAATGAAAGCTAGTATTCAGCAGGGCTGACTCAATTGCATATGGACATGTGGTATTCTGTATTTGTATGGAAATTAAGAAACCAGGTTTAGAAGTCAGACACACAAAACATAGAGAATGAGTTAGACCAGTGATGGCGAACTTTTTTGCCATTGTGTGCCAAATGCATGGGGAGCGCAGTGGGAGGGGTTGCCTGCATGCCCACACCCATAGTTCCATGCACCCCCCATGCATGTTCCCCCCCTTTTGGCATATGATGGCATGGTAGGGCTGTTTTTTGCTCTTCACTGGCTCCAGGGCTTCTCTAGGAGTCTTGGAAGGGCAAAAGCAGACTCCCCCCCCCGAGGCCCTCCAGAGGCCAAAAATGGCCTGTTTCCTGATTTCCGGAGCTGTGCTCACATGCCGATCAATATGGCACCATGTGCCACCTGTGGCACGTGTTCCATAGGTTCGCCATCATTGAGTTAGACAGTGCAGAAGAATGTAATATTTGAATAACAGGTATCTTGGCCAAAGAAGACTGAAGCCAAAAGGTAAACAGGTATCTTATGAACAGCTATCACATTTCCCTGTAGTTTTTGACAATAAACTAAGAAAATGCAACAGTCAAGAGAAATTTCTCAGTGTGTTTATTAAGTCTGAAGTGTGTTTCAAGCATTTGTATATATAGAATAGATTTTATTGATCTTAAATAAATATGATTCTAAGAATTCATAGGTAAAGTAAGTAATACCAACTTCTTATTTGTAGAAAAATGCCATTTTGTATTTTCTGTTACATGAGTGACTGATATAGGAAAATACACCTGAGAGAACTTCAGTGTAGTAAAATATATTTCATATGTTAAGACTTAGTTATGTAATTTAACTTCTTTATTTAATTTTAATGTAATTTAGTGCTTAAGCACTCAAAACCAGGATTGAATGACTAAATTGGAATAACCAAAACATAGGGGTAAGATACTGTAATATGGTATTCACACTGCAAAATCAGCTTGAAATGAATAATTGCTGTACAAGTAGTCTTCTGTTAACTGCGGCAATTGGGACTGGAATTTTTGTTGCTAAGCAATGAGGCAACAAAAGCATAATGTCACATGACTGAATCAACAGCAATCCCAGCATGTTCCATTCCCTTCATTAATCAAATCCCACTGGTCATCAGGTGAGGACCCTCCCTGATCCAAGCGATTTCTGACTTGGTGGAGATGAGGCTATCCGTCAACAACATCCATCCATGTCTGTCTGTCTGTCTGTCTGTCTGTCTGTCTGTCTGTCTATCTATCTATCTATCTATCTATCTATCTATCTATCT
>JANHFP010007050.1:12807-26022 GCA_032468135.1 Calamaria suluensis
TATCTATCTATCTATCTATCTATCTATCTATCTATCTATCTATCTATCTATCTATCTATCTATCTATCTATCTAGCCTGAAATTTATTAATTTATCTTACTTATTAAATGCCCATCTCTCTCAGAGAGGAGCTCTTTTAACTTCCTTGCAATCTACACTTCTGCCACTATGGGTTCCACTGATTTTGCTGCTGCCAGCTGACCTTTACCATCTTTTTCCCTCACTGCTGATGAGGCATGCACAGTTTGGTTCTTTGCATTACAGATACTATCTGTCATAGGCCTCTTCCTGTAGTTGCTTATGGCCTTAAACAAATCACTTTTGGCCTTGCAATGCTTTGTATCATTCCAAATCCTTGCAAAAAGGATGTACGTAATTTGGGCAAGATGGCAGGACCAACAGAGGCCAGGGTAGCAAGGTAGTGAAGTGCAGGGCAGCCAAAATGGCAGAGTTGGGAAAGATGGCTTGGTGGAAGGACTTAAAGTGCCTTTTTGGTCATTGGTGCTGGTGAGCTGACAAGCACCCAAATTTTCAGCACATGACCATGGGGACACCGCCATCTTCATTACTTTAGGTACCAGGCATAACTAGCATTTGTTCAGCTCTACTGTAATTTCAAATAGTTGCTGAACAAAGGTTGGTTAATTGAGAATAACAGAATTGGAAGGGTCCTTGGAAATCTTCTAGTCTTCTAATCCAACCCCCTGTTCAAACTGGAGACCCTATACCATTTCAGACAAATGGCTGCCCAGTCTCTTTTTCAAGAGCGAGGAAACACCCACAACTTCTGAAGGCAAGCCGTTCCACTGGTTTATTGTTCTCAGTATCAGGAAATTTCGCCTTAGATTGGTTCTCTCCTTGATTAGTTTTCATCCATTGTCCCATCCATTCCATCCAGTGAGGACTAACTGTGTCTTAAAATTGGGATGCAATAAAATGTATCTTTCTTTTACTTTACTTCTTTTACTTTCAATCATATTGTGTTCCTGAACTGAATCTGCCTTATACAAACTCCACCTAATTAAAAAGACTGTAATCCTTTTTATCTCATACTTATTTTCTAATATCAAGGCAAAGCTATTGTAATACATTCTATATGAAGCAGTTATTTTTAGTTGTGCCACAATGTTTTATTCATCCTTGGATGAAGTTATTGCTATTGGCTCCATTGTTAGAATCAGGCCTACAATATCAGGAAGTTTTTGGACTCAACTGGTTCAGCTTTACCTTTTGCCTTTAAATATAGTTTTTATGTTTTGCTTTTTTTGCTATTTTTTATTTATTTATTTGCTATGTTTTGCTATTCTTACTGCAACAAATTTACAGAATTTACTGTTTATTTACTGTATTATTGTTCTTCTATTTCTTTAACTAATTTACTTTCTTTGCCTTGTTAATATATTCTTATTTTCATTAGTTCCTTGTTTCCATTATTGCTTTTGTCTCACCAGCAACTTCATGTTTTTCTGTTAGAAATAACTACAGATACTTTACCTGCAATATTTCTTCCATTCAATAGCAATGCCTTTCTTGTTCATCTTGTGATCTCAAGATTTTATTAGGATTCTGCTGTATACTGCAAGTACCATTTAGAGCCCTTCATACGCTCATTACTTAAGCCTGTCAGGCTTTGAATTAGTGTGCTTAATCCAACTCAGGAGGATCAGTGATGAGTTCCTCTTCTAGTGATGTTGGTGATGTACGTGATTTGATATTCTAGGGATGGATAAGCTGCTTGCAACAAGAAACCTAGTGTTATATGTGATCATTTAATTCTATCAACCTTACAACTGCTCCCCATATTTTCACTGAAAAATATAGTAATCATCTTCATCTTTATGGAATTTATACTTTATTATTGCCTTCTGTGAACCCATTTCAAACTCTTTATACTTCATTTTCTTAATACTTTTGGTCTTTGTGTCAGTCACAGAAGTCCTGTATTTGACTATCTTTTAAGCATTGCTGTTTTGCTTCATTTTGCCTTACTTCTAAAATCTTGCTCAGTTCAAATAAGTAGAAGAGATTTGTGTGTGAGTGTGTGCACACTTGCAAATCACAACGAGGTTGCACATCCCTATTGTGCATCTGTAGTAATGCTGTTGTATGACATATTTGTGCAGAAACATTTCTCAACAGAAATTTTCAGCACAGCTCTGCCATGTACTTTGTTGACCTCTGAAATAGGGAAGCAACAAGACCCCTGGACAGGATTGTTTCATTTTTTTTCCTACTTTGAAATATTCCCAATGGAGAAAAAGAATGAATGTAGGTATGTGGCTAAACACAGTGACATACCCACATACAGGTGTATGCCAGGATAATGAAAAAGTAACTTGATAACTTCTCAGTGTTTATTGCACCTGCAGATTTGCATACAGCAGCTCATGTTAGAATTACCTATTCCTTCCTAGAAAGAGCAGTTTGTGAATATTCTCCTGTAGGGCACTCTGATAGGTTTATAAAGTTCCTTGCCTATAAAATTGATCATGCACCCTCATTTACAAGAAATGTCTATAAGAATTTGAGAAGAATTTGGACCGGGTCAAGAGCTAGATACTCCATCATTCTATTCCAAATAGTAACCAACCAGATACATTTGGGAACATCAGAAGGATGCTTAGCAAGTCCTCTGATGTTCAAGATATGCTGCCTGTGATTTAGATGATGGCATAAAAGTAGTGGACCTACCATTCAGTATTGCCTTCTGACAACTGTCTGGACATGTCCCTACCTGACATGTTCTTCACAGGATTTGGGTTTGCCAGGGCCTGCTTCCCAGGGCTGAGAGTGACTGGCCAAGTACACCCAGCTGGCTTCATGCTTATAGCAGGAGTTAGATTCACAATATCCCAGTTTCTAGGCTGACATCTTAACCACTACACTAAAATGGTACAGCTGATATCTAGCTTCACTAAATTCTCATAAAATTTTGTAAATTTCCATTTGACCAGCCTCCCATGCTCATTGTCCAACTTGTCTGTTTTCAAAGTCCATAGGCTATTGTCCAGTTATATGTTTGAAAGTGTGTCACATTCAAATTACTTATCTATAATATACTCTCAGTTTTGCAGTTATACCCAGCAGCTCAAAAATATTACCAACTTTTGCTTTAGTTCCACTGGTATATGATTTTATTTCCTCTGTTCATGAGAGTTAGAAGCTACCTTAAAATTAATGTAGAGCAGGTTATAAAATAACATCTACAACTTTACTTAAATAGCTTTATTTCCCCTTTTTATCTTCAGAAATGTACCAAATGTTCATTCCTACAAAGAAAAAGTAAGGAATAAGGAAATTTGGCTCTGAAATTAAGGCTTAAAAGGACTGGACTAAAGGATTTCTAAATTATAGTGCATGTACGATTTCTCTGCACCAAAACCAAGTTTTAAACCATTACTGTTTAAGTAATAAAAGTTTTGCTTTCCATCCTGCATAATTTGTGTGCCACATAATCTGCAACATAATCTCCAGCACATGACTTTTCTGAAGTTACTAGACTGATAAATATTTAAAGCTGAGTGCTGGGTAGAAAGACATTTTATCTAGTGTAGTTCTTAAAATATTGGTTTCAAATGTGGTTATATTCTTAATTTTGATGCTACTACAGTATGTCTCTTACTTTGACTGTATCAACAGCTAGTAATTGAGCACAAAATTATTATATGCCTGACGTACTACTATATAGTGAGGAAGCCCAGTTAAAATAAATCCCACAGACATCTGTTTTTAAATTAGGCTGTTACCACAAATATATCAACTACATAAACTGGTTGTATAAAATTAGTTTTTTTGACAAGTACAGGAATTGTTGTCCAGGTAAATGGATACTTTAGTGTCATGTCTTAAAAGTAGTAGCTTAAAATTATATTTAAAATGTAGATATAGTCAGTAAAGGGTAGTAATATTAAAGTGCTAAATTAGCTGAAAAGAAAAATTCAGTGATTTCTCGTAGAAAAAAATTGAAAATTAAACATTTGTAGTGTCATAGTGTTGACAATACCATTTGTGATGTTTTGTGTTTTAATTTTACTTATTTTAACAATCCTTCTTGCTGTTATTCTTTAGCTTGCATTCTAATATTGTATTCTGTAGTGCACTGTTTGGGGGAGGGGTTGATAATATATAAGCCACAGTAGAAAAGATATATAGAATTGCTATATAAGTTATTAACAACACTCATCATACTTCCTTTAATTCTTTTTCTATCTCATCATGATGGAATACATTAACCATAATTTAAGGATAACACTCAATAATCATAGGCATGATTTGGGATTGACATATCACTCTTGGGAAGTGCTAATTCTTCTTGTTCTTTTTGTCTGTTTAAAACATCTATTAAAATGTACATTTTTGTTATTGGCAAGTTAAAATACAAGTTCAAGAAGTTCAATTGCACTTTTTATTTTAAAAAATCCTGTAATTGCTGCTACTGTATTCAATTATATTATGCAATAGTTTTGCGCTTTTATTACTTATAGATTGAATTTATTATTACAAATATCTATATCTACATTTAAATTCCCTAGTCAACTTTTGTAATCAATGCATAGGAAAAGACCCAATTATACAGTGATTGAAAAACAAAACACTTGCATATATCTTCAGGAGTGAAATGAAGCAGGGGTGATATGGAAAGAAAGAAAAAACTGCATTTGTTGGAAATATCTGTGACCTGCATAGTTAAAATGCTGTCTCTAAAATAAACTGGTTTAGTGTTACATGCAAGCCAAGTTACAATATCTTATAAACATAACCAATAGCAGGATACACAGTGCATATAATGTTGTTTTCATCTTGTACACCTCTATGTGTTTTCCAGCATGAGAATCAGTGAAAAGGTATTTTAATTCATGTTTGAGTAGTAAATATTTCCAGAGTGATTCTGAAAATCTAAGAAAATCATGACCAGAAAGTGACGTGAATAAATGAAAACGAAGGCTCAGTAGAATATAAATAGTGTTTTTTCCAAAGCAGAAATGAAACTTGGAAAAAGTTGTTATCAAATATTTTCTACTTTCACTGAAGTATAATATTTTGTGTTTTTTTTTTGTGAACCTTTAGATCAATGGAAGCAGTTCACTATTTACATTAGATGTTTTTTCATGTTTTGATTATTTTTTGTACTCATATTTTCCACAGATGATTCAGCGAGAAATAGAAGTAAAAAATAAAGTTACTGCAGTGGCATTGACAGATTCAGTTCATAATGTGTGGCATCAAGAAGCTGATAAAATTGTTCGAGAGTGGATGCGAGAGGTGAGAATTTATTCTGATAACCAAGTGCACAAACTAGCTAACTATCATTCTCATTATTAGGAGCACCACCTCCTTCCTCCTGCTTTTACAATTTTCCCTTATGGGGACATTAATGCCCTAGTACATAAAGACTATTATAAAGGGACTATGAACTTTATTCAATTCATCCAGCAGGGCATAAATTTTCCTTACAAACCCTGGATCATTGTTAAAATCCATTTCTGATCATCAAAGAGTTTCACTAAACATAATATCTAAGATATATGCATATATACTTACCATAATGTTGTTTTGCTTTGGGTTAGTTATATTTGGGGTGCATAAAAAATGATAAAATGCAGAAAAGAAGAGGAAATCTAACTTAAATCTGCTTTACATTATCTATTCCTTCCTTTCTAACATTGCAAACCATCTTTCTTTACAATTTTCAATGTTTCTGAAAATGTCAATTCCATCAAATCATAACTTTCATCATCTTCACCTTCTTCTTAACCTACTATTCTATCATGTGCATGTTTTCTGAGTTCTCATTCATTCTCCTTACAACCAAACCACTTCAACATATTTCTTTCATATAGATCACTAAATTTATGGTTCATTCTTTTGCTATTATTAGTTCACTTATTTAGTATATTGTTTAGTTTTAATATTACTGTATAAAAAGAAATATAAGCCACTAAAAGTATTTTGTGAATGGCACATTCTAGTAAATATACAAGCATAAATTCATTTAAAATGTATTTCTAACTCTTAAATATGGAAATGCTACTCTGAAAATGCAACTCATTGGAAATCTCACATTTACCATTTTACAAGGTTTTTTACTTTATATTTCTAGCAAATACCAATAACAAAGTTTTCTATATTTACCGTATCTTTTTTGGCAATTGAATAAAACACTCAAATTGAAAATCTTGCTGAGAAAAAGAAATATTATGTTATGAAAATTCAGAACATTTAATATATACCATCAGGAACAAAGCATTAAAATTTACATCTCCCATTTTAACCTAATAACTAATTGTTACAGAAATATGTGTAAATAAGACAATCCTTTACCTGTGATTTTATTTTCAGAAACTAGTGAATTAAAATATGGACGGGATATTCAAAGAATCTCATCTAAACTGTTATATTAAATGAATTTTAAATGTGTTTCTAAACTACATCATGCCATCGGGGTATATTATTACTATATTGGGTTTAGATTGAGAGATTGAATAATAATTCATTTTTTTCTCCTTTGCTTTGTATATGCAGTGGTAATTGCTGTTACCGAAAGAATGAATAGTGAACAATAGTAATTTTCCATTGCACCTATCTACCTTTATCACAGCATACATATTTTAATGCCAGTAGAAGTCCTATTTTTAAAATTTTGTTAGACATTGTGATGACTGATAAAACAAATTTTCCATTTTCGTATCTTCAGTCTGCATTTGAGATACTTAATTCTTACAGCCAATGGCTCATTGTATATAGAATAAAGTAAGTTAATTTTGTTGAAATCTTTGGTGTTCTCTTAAATTCTCTGATGTAATGTTATATCAGTAAAAATATTAATTTTATCTATGTCAACTGTATAATAGCTCATAAAAATTCCACTTTCAGGTGTTAATTAAAACCTGGTCTGCAAATGTGCATTTTAAAGTCTTTATGAAATACAGAAATATTACCGTCACACAATTAGGTAAAAAGATAACCGGTACACTAGCCAGTTTTATTTTTAAACGCTTTCCTGGCTTTTTTTCACAGTTCAATTGTTTTACTGATCTAGTATTTCTTACAAAATATGCAATGCCTATGAACAGTTTCTAATCTCATATAGCACCTCTTCTTTATTTTCTTCCTCCTCTGTTTGGTCCCAGAAGAGTAGGATTACCTTGACAAATCTTTTGAAAATTCATGGCCCTGACTTTATTGGTGGAGACTACTTTAGAAATTCTCTCCTCACCTAAACACAGCTCACATTTTCTTCCAGACAGAATGATTTAAGAAATTATCATTAGACACTTGATCTACCAATCAAGAATTAATTTCAGGATGGATTCCATAATGCACAACTTTGGCAGCAAACATTTAAAAATGTGCATTAGGCCAATCAGCCATTATTTAACCTTGATACATGTACTTAGTTCTTCTTTATTCCTCATGTTTTATTATAAGTATTTAATTGTTGAAAAATGAAATCAAATGTCTTCATATTTTAACAAAAACTTGGTGAATTGTTTTGTTTGACAATCATTATTTATGAAAAGTAAATTGTAATAGTTTTGAAGAAACACTATGATATTTAAATTCCAAAGTTGAAAAGTAAAAGAGAACTTAATTAGGAAATAAGCAATTAATAGATTAGTAAAATTAAGATATTTCATACTAATTTATTATCCATAATATCATTCATATTTTATTTTCCATAATCTATTTCTCCTTTCTCTCTTATATTTTATCTAAGACTTGATTTAGTTCCATTTTAATAAAGTTCTAGCCCAATTAACAATACTAATTTTACATAAATACAAGATAGATCTCCAATTAGGATGTATTATTTGAATTAATGCATCTGTTAAGATATCTGAAGTATGGTAGACTCCCCTCAGTATTTATTTTCAAGGACAAAGTATTTCCAGTTCTTTCCATCTCTTTTGACACCACTTAATTTCCAAGGGTTAGTTCATCCTCTTTCCACCTTTTCTATTTTGTATGCCATTCCCTTAGTGTGGAGTTCCAAGCTGGACACAGTATTTGAGTGAGATCTAGCCAAAGGAGAATAACATGAAATCATTCTCTATCATTTAGATGTTGCTCAACTGAGTTATCTCTCATATTAATTCCATGTATAATAGATTAAATCCTTGAGGAGAGTCATTTATTTAGTTTTTATTAATCAACTATATATACCTTCCCATATTGGCCAATCGCCTGAGACAGCTGATCTGGGAACTTATGAAAGGAAAAAAAGTTGTCAGATAGCTATTGTTAATGCTACTGCCATGGTAATTTTATTGCCAGGTAAAGAGGAAATATTTGTGGACGTAATTGCCTCAGATGTTACTATAGTTACAAAACACAAAAGCTCTTAATTTGGTCCTGAAGTTTTATACATAGATATAATAATTATATATATAGCTACTTTTCCTCTTATATGAGCTCAAGCCTCAGTATACAAGTCCTGTTTATTTTTTTTGGTCCTGGCATTACAATCTGTATGATTAAGCTTCTACAATATGGTTAAAAAAACCTAATGTATTTTTATTATTCAAAGTTCTCTTTAATTTCAGAATTGCTGTAATTGGGTATCAAGTTCAGAACCTCTGGATACATCGGTAGAGTCCATGCTACCTGATTGCCCACGTGTTTCTGCAGGTATGCAAACTCTGTTTCTGAAATAAGCTAGATATTTGTCACCAGGAGATTACTAGTTTATTGGATAGCATTTTGATGTTTTATGGGGTTTTTTTGGGTTTTTTTTTGTGTGTAAAAGTTTTATTAGTTTTAATACATACAAACATATCATACTTTCTCTTTTCAAAAAGATGTTTTAGTTTTTTAATGCTTCACTAATTCAGATCAGTGTTCTGACATCTAAGGTAAAGGTAAAGGTTTCCCCAGTCCAGTCATGCCTGACTCTAGGGGGTAATTCTCATCTCTGTTTCTTAGCGAAGGGAGTCAGTGTTGTCCAAAGGCGCTTGGTCATATTGTCAATATGACTATACATGGAGACACATGGAACACAGTTACCTTCCCACCAAAGTGATACCTATTTATCTACTTGCATTTGAATGCTTTCAAACTGTAACGTTGGCAGGAACTGGGGCAAGAACGGGAGCTGGAGATTTAAGGTACAGAAAAATGATGAATGAGAGGTAAATGGTTGAAGTATGTACCGTAAATACTTGCATTGATTTGATTGACTGATTATGTGCTATATAGTTGATGTTGACAATTATTAACCTCATACATTGACTTCCCCAGGATGATCTGTCTCCAACCTGGCCCTTCATGTTTTCCAGCAGTACACTGATCACCGCTATAATTGAGTTCATACACTAGTCATCTGTTTCTCTTTCGCAACATTGTAGACTTCTCAAAATAACTGTGCATTTGCATAAAATGTACAAAATATCATAATTTGAGCCTGATCATTTGTACTTCAGGTGACAGCCAAAGTTAATTTGTCTATGATCCATGCAGACAATTTTCTTTCATTCTAATTGGAATATCATAAGGAAAGCCATTGTCTGCACATTTCTCACCTCTGTAGACATAGACGCATCATGATAACTGAACATTTTTCCCCAAAGCCTTCATTGTTCCTTAAACAAGTGCTAGCTGTGGGGGTTTTCTTAGCTGCTGGTTTAATAGTTGATAATAAAAAACATAAACATAGTTTATTGGTATTCTTTAACTTTCTCAGTTATTTATTTAAAACTCACATTTTCATAGGTTTTCATAAGTAACTGAAGGGAACAAACATACCTAATATTCTCTCCTCCTAATTTCCAACAACCCTGTGAGGTGAGTTGGGGTGAGAGAGAGTGACTGACACAAAGACTTTTAGAATAAACCAAAGAAAAACTTATTCAAATAGTGCATAATTAATCAGATGTGATAATCATTATGAACCTGGATAGCATTAAAAGGAGATTAATTTAATGGAGATCAGGTTCATTAGTTTTGACAACCTAGTAGCTAACTTAGTTGATTATCACTGGAACTGCTTCTAAATCCTTTGGAGGCTTCTGATTGTCCACCACAAGAAATATGTTGAGATTTGATCTGATTCATAATGCTATTCATAAATAAAGAAAACTTGTAAGTAAAATGTAATTGAAATTGCATAAAACAGGAATTTGTATAAAAAAATCCTGATAAATATAGTATGATATAATACAGGAGAAAAATTAATAGAAAATTTAAATGTTAAAGATAGAACATTTTGTTGCTAGAATTTGACTAATATGTGAAATAATTATCATTCAGAAAGCAGTTTATATGGCAGCAAAGATATATAGAAAACTCTAATTCTTTGCTGTCTAGTGAAATAGATGTTTGAACTTTTTTCCTAGCCAAAATCAGAAATTCCGCTCTCCAATGCAGAAGCAAATAGAGATGTATTTTTTTTATAAGTACAATTGTACTTAAGTTCAAAAAATTCAAAATAATGAAAAAATATTTACAAATTGTCTGGTCAGTCATATTGATTTCTAAAAACAATATTACTCTTTTTTAAATAGTGTATATTAGTGTACAGTACTGTAGGTTTATCAGTACATCAGAATGTAACAATTAAAAACAAGAATAATATAACAGATCAATAAAGCCTATTGAAGTAGTTGCATATGACAATAATTGGTTTTCTAATTATTGATTAGAAAGTTTCTTGTTTACTTCAGTGCTTTGCTTATCTTAAACTCACTGAATTTGGTCCCTGTACCTGTTTTTGAAGATATTACTATATGAATGGAGCAGTCAGATACTAGCACTTCTTTTCATTTGTTAATGGAGTATTATCTCACCATCAGTTCCTTGGAGAGAAATGAGCATATTTAACACGTTGTCAGGAAGTATATTGCTGATCCTTAATGACTATTTTTTTCTACTATTTTATATTTGTATATTCTGTATCAGTGCTATCTATTGCTGTAAGATACCTAGAACATTGTGAGTCAAATACGTTCTCTACAATGCATGTTGTCTTTCATAAAGAAAGTGTATAACAGCAAAAGCTAAAATTATTCTGTTAGATCCATCTCTATTATTTGGGATGGAGACATCAGAACTGGAGCAACCCCTTCATGCAATTCATCGGGATAGTAGTAAGGATTAATTCTCACTTCATTAATGAAGTGCAAATTGCTAAGGATTAGGGGACAATTATTCCTGAGCAGCTGAGTTCACACTTCATCTGATTGTGGATTAGTGGACTTGTAAACTGCAAGTGTGAATTAGCTTTGTGTCTCTTCAGCTGCAAGAAATCATTTTTTACTATGAGTTGGGGAAACTTTCTTAGAAAGCCCAAGTGGACTTTCTGAAATTCCACATTTTAACAATACTAAACAAAATTCTGTGAAAATAAATGCATATTTTACATCAGAATTTGAAGTGAAATAAGAAGCTTGATGTCTTTTGTGAAACAGATTACAAAACAGATTATTTTTCTAACCCAGTATTATCAGCTGTTCCAACTACATTAATGTTTGCCTAAATTACTTGGCTTTATTTTTCTGTGGATGTACTTATGTATTACATTTATAATGAAAAAAAAAACTTTAATATCATTTCCCCCATAATTTATCTATGATTCCTCCATTACTGTTATTCACTGCTGTTTGTAAATATACTCACAGCATTCTTGATAACATTATTTCATACTTTTTGACATACACTTTGGTGTTTTAATTTACAATTAAACTTGCATATGTAGTTCTGTACATGGAAATATATTCCTATACAACACCAAAATCAAACCAGCTTCATTCAAATTTATATATTACAGCCTTCTCTCTTAAATAGTTCCTTCCTATGAGTCTCTTGGCAAATTGGATTGGAAACACCTGAACAACATCCAAGTTTTATTATAGAAAAATTAATGAAACTAATTTCAAAGGATTCTAATTACTATTGTATCAAATGCACTTGCTATTTATAATGAAATAAAGGTTCAAGTTTTTGTATCTCTTCCACCTTCTACCTTCTGACAAAGGACAATTTTGTTTGTCAGAAAAGTCAGCTTCTACCTGTGTTTTGTTATGGTACTGGACAAAATAGCTGTTTGCTTGTGATTTTATGCATGCTCACGTGAGATTATATGATCTAGATTGTTTAATCTATTCTAAAGGCTTTGTAATTGCCACATTCCACCAAGTTAAGAGGTATATGCAGTATGCTGATACATATTCAGGATGCATTTTAAAAATGAGAAGCTTTTAAAAAATCTTATTAAACTTACTTTATGGCAACCATACTTTTAATAAGTTGATTTTGAAAAAATATATGACCTTTTCAAGTTCTAACACATATATTCATAGAATTGGAAGGGATCTCAGAGGTCATGTGATTCAATTTACTGCCTAGTACAGGACCCCACTTCTAGCCCATCCTTGACTCAGTACAGGTAGAAAAGAATGTTTTCACAATTTTTTTCACATTGTATTGCAGAAACATTAAATCCATCATAGATGATCAAGCCCAGTGGTGGGTTTCAAATTTTTTTGTTACCGGTTCTGTGAGTGTGGCTTGGTGTGCATGGCATAGCTTGATGGGCGTGGCAGGGGAAGGATACTGCAAAATCCTCATTTCCTCCCAATCAGCTGGGACTTGGGAGGCAGAGAATAGATGGGGGCAGGGCCAGTCAGAATTCTTACTATCAGTTCTCCGAACTACCCAAACTTTTTGCTACCGGTTCTTTAGAACTGGTCAGAACCTGCTGAAACCCACCTCTGATCAAGCCATTTTAAATCTACCTTGTAATATTTCTTTCCTCCAATAAATATGGTACCATATTTTCTAATGTGCAGGCCTAAGCCTTGACAAATGCATGGATTAATCTATTGTAAGGAAAGGGAAACAACATATAGAGTAAGGCCAAGACTTCAGATGTCAGAGGGGAAATCTAAGAAAATAAACCAAAGAGTAAATATGAATGAGTTACTGCTATTTATGTCATTGTAAAAATAGGCTTTGGAATTGCAGCCATAATTATCATGGAAAATATTACTTTCCCTCTTCCAAAATTCACCCATATATTTAGTTTAAAGGTAAAGGTATCCCTCGCACATATGTGCTAGTCGTTTCTGATTCTAGGGGCTGGTGTTCATCTCCGTTTCAAAGCCGAAGAGCCAGCGCTGTCCGAAGACATCTCCGTGGTCATGTAGCCGGCATGACTAAATGCCAAAGGCACATGGAGCGCTGTTACCTTCCCACCAAAGGTGGTCCCTATTTTTTCTACTT
>JANHFP010007051.1:0-10333 GCA_032468135.1 Calamaria suluensis
TAATGATAAAAGAAATAAAACCTTTTTGCAAAAAAAAAATGATAATAATATACATTCAATTATCAATATTTAAGTCTCGAGTTAAAATTAATTGTAACCCAAATAGGAATTCTGACTATAGGAACTTAACTCATTGATGTAATAATCCAAGATAATTTGTTTGGGATTTAATTCAAGATAGTTTGTTTGGGATTTAACAGAAGTTCCCTGGAGTTAAAATAAAGCAGCCAATAAACTTACTCAGTACCCATTCTAACTTCTCTAAATTGACCTTAGTCCCTAAAAAAGAACTCCATAAATTACCTAAACTAAAACTCTAATGCAGTATACTTATATAATTTGGTTTATTAGATACCAGTGTTTTAATCCATTAGACATTCTATGGCCTAATTGTTCAGCAACATTCTTATGACTGATCTACCTAGAATTATAGTGCTAATATTTTTAAAAGTTTTGAAAGAAGGGAAATCAACTTTGGTATTCTACAACTACTTGGTTGTGATAAATGCAAGTGGTTAATTTTATGCAATTGCCTCAAGTTAAGAAATTAAGTGTTAAGCCAATAATAATTACCCACTACAAAATTATTGTCTCACTGAATAAGTGTCTAATACAGACAGAAAGGTGAAATTATCTGACAAAATAAATTTCAAATTAGTGCGGCCTTTCAGAAGCTTCTTGTATTTCCACATTTCATCTCAGCTTCCATGGAAAAGGCTAAGCAGAATGTCTGTAAAGATGTTTTGGCATAATCTTGAATGACAAATGACACACTACCAGGTGCCAAGATAGGCAAGGGAATATAGACACCCCCACTTTCAGCCTTAACTAGAGTAGCTTTGTTCTCAGTGCCCTGAATAATTAATAACTCCTTTGGCAATCAGTCATGCATTCCTTAATGGCACCTAAGGCATCAAATATCCCATTCACCAGCTCCTCCACAAGTAACAATAGACTTTACTACACTGGGTGTTCTATGCCAAGTTGTAAATGACATAATTTAAACTAAACAAGTCACTAGAACAAATATTACTCAGACTCAAAATGGAATGTTTCATTGGGTTTCTTTACACAATATACAGTTGCTAGGTAAACCTGATAAGTATTTGAGATAGATTTGCGATAGACTTTCTTAACATAATTTTTGACAAGTGACTTCCTTTTTTTCAAAAAAAAAAGCATTAAAAACAATTAAAACAAAAAGTCCAGAATAATAACTTTTTTTGGAGAAAAAACACATGGACAGGCAAAAATATTTGTAGAATTTATAAAAAATATATTCTAATGTTCCAAGACTATTATCTGAAGAAATACTGATATTAGTCATTTTTATAACATTGGCTTTTGTAGTTGGGAGTTAAACAGATAATGATATTTTCATTAGACCTCATGTAGGTAAAAATAAATATATAATTTTACAAATGGACACATTTCTTTTAATAATGAAAGCTTTGGTAATGTATTTTATTGAAACAATATCATGACTGTTTAGAACAATTAACTATGTTGTGGAATTAAATCACTTCTGGCAGACATTTAAGACAGTTCTTCCCTGTGTGGGGCTAAGAATAAATATAACCCTGTACTGTTTTATTTCATGTTTTTATCATCTTTTCTTCTGCTGATGCAACCAGAATTTCTTCATCTTGAGAAATCTTAAGCCTAGAGGGATTTTTCATGATTTAAAATCAACTAATGAGAATGTACAGATAAGGTTATTGTAAAAAAAAAAAAGGTTTATCTCTGCAGAAGTGATTTTTAGAAACTTTTTATTGAAATCAAAGCTTGAATTTTTCATTTTATTATGTAAAATTTAAGCATTTTAGTTCATAACAAACTAAATATACTCAGAAGAATATGTATATTACTTGACTAGATGGTTCTACCTATCAACACAGAGAACATATTCTCAACAATGACATATTTTGTTTATTTACTCAACTTCTATAGCCACTTAAAAATGTGCAGAAATCATTTAATGTCAGCAACAGAGACTGCTGGAAGTACCATCAGCAAGCAAGGTCATCATATGATTTTTCTATTAATGATTGTTTTGTCTTAACAACGTAGGCATTTCTAATTAGGGTTGTTAAGTGAGGACTACCTGCACTTCAAACAAACAAAAAATGCATAGTTTTCAATACATTTTACATTTACACTTTCCTATTTTCATAATTTGGGTCTCAACTTCTGACTTCTTTATTTCCAAAAAGATATTTGTTTAATTAACAAATAGAACAGAATGGGTTAATTAAGATAGCAAAATCCATTGTACAGTGAATCAATTATGAGTAGAAGAAAAGTAAACATAGAAGAAATGCTTAATACTTTTCCAGCTATTGTTTTAAGTATCCTACATTGCCACCCATTTATATTTTAGTAGTACATGCAGAAGGATAATAACAAAAAGTAATCAGTCTCTTTTAAAAGGTAAAGGTATGTGCTAGTCGTTTCCGACTCTGGGGCGGGTGCTCATCTCCATTTGAAAGCCAATGCTGTCTGGTCATGTAGCCGGCATGACTAAATGCCAAAGGCACATGGAGCGCTGTTACCTTTCCACCAAAGGTGGTCCCTATTTTTTCTATTTGCATTTTTATGTGCTTTCGAAACTGCTAGGTTGGCAGAAGCTGGCACAGTTAATGGGAGCTCACCCCATTACATGGCACTAGGGATTCGAACCGCTGAACTGCTGATCTTCAGATCAACAAACTCAGCTGCCTTACCACGCTGAGCCACCGTGTGTCCCTAAAAAGTAACATTACAGTAGGTTAAAAACTAACTTTTGAAAAGTTCTTAGCAGTTTTCTCAGTGACGGAATGCACTAAATAGAATAGAGTGAGGCTCCACTCTGTACATAACTGATATATATCTCATAGAAGCTTCAGAGTCTGGTCTCCTGATAGCACTCTAATGCTTTTTAGCTATCCTCTCAGATCTGTGAAATTCAAGTCTGTGTTCTTAAATCTTCATTAGATACTCTACCTAAGTCCAGGGGACTGAACCTTTTGAGCTTGAGAGATTGTCAATCAATCATGTAGGTGAGGAATCCTGGGAACCTTTTGATCCTGTAAAAATACTGGTTCTGCTACTTTAGAAATTTCCAGACATGAAACTGTCTATGGATTCTGTTCTTCCCCATCCCCCTTGTTGGCAGAGAAGCAGGTTCATACCATCAACATAGCTATTGTAGGTACATACATTTAGTATGAATCAATATTGGTGGAAACATCTTTTGGTTTTATTTATTTTTATTTATTAATTTATTCCTTACATCCTGCCCTTATTACCTAGAGAACCTTTATGTTGTAGTTATTACAAATTGTGAAGAGACGGCATGTCTGTGCTTATATGCAGTATTTTTCAGAGTATAAGATGCTCCAGACTATAAGACGCACCTACCTTTATTTGGGGGGGGGGGAAACAAGAAAACAAGATCTGCCTTTGCCTTCCAGAATCCATATGGTATTCATCTGGCCCATTCACCATTGCCCATTTGCTACTGCTGCCTATTAACCATGGCCTGTTCGCAGCCACTGTGGCCCATTTGCCGCCACCTGTTTGCCGCTACCACAGCCCGTTCTGTGCAGCCTGTTTGTCTCTGCCACAGCCTGTTTGGCATGGCCTGTTTGGTGTGGTCTGTTTGCTGCAGCCTGTTTGCCATTGCCGTGGCCTGCTCAGCACAGCCCGTTTGATGCCGCCCGTTTACCACCACCTGTTCACCGCTGCTGATCCCCACTGCCTGGGACTGGCTGAAAATGCAGCATGCGGAGGCCGAAAACAACTGAAGGATGGGGGCCGGCGGGTGGGCGTGGCTTCAGCAACATTCAGTGTATAAGGCACACCACAATTTTCACCCACTTTTTTTTTGGGGGGGGGAGTATGTCTTATATCTGAAATACTTTCTAATTATAGCCCTATTGTCTTGACAAATAGGAAGATTTTAAGGGCTACATTTGTTTGAAATTGCAATTTAGTCTTCTGACAGTTGTGCGTTTGGCTCAAGCTGAATTTATACAAGGCTGCCAAATTTCTGATGATGTCAGTGTTCTGGCAGTAGCTGAAAATAGACAGGTCATGTTGGGTAAGTTTTTGATACAGTTTCTTCTTGTAGGCTACCTGCCTACAAATCTTTCCCTTCAGCCTGGGTGGCGGCGCTTACCCAAGCCAGCCAGCGCTGGTAGGCCTTCATATTGGTGCTCCCTTAGCTGCTGCCTCTGTGCACTGCACTAGGAAGGGGCCACCTACCGCTGCCACCGTCCCTCCCCGTCGTTCTCCCCTGCCTGGCAGAAGACCTCCACCGGCATTGTTCAATTTCTTCCTTTGCCCACCATGCATGGAAGGAGCCGCCACCGCCGCTGCATCTCTCACTACTGAAAGAGGCAGGTTCTTCTAGGAAGGGCCTGTCATTTCCCTCCACTGCAAACACTGAGACTTAAAGTCTACAAATCACATTAAAGGGCAAGCTATTGATGGTTGCATGGAAGGGAAATGAAATGAGTGTGGGATGGACGCGGGGAAACTCAGATCTCAGGGTTTGCAGCGGAGCGCCCTTCCTGGAACAGTCTTCAGCCCTCCCTCGTCAGCTGGCTGAAGACTTCCACCTACTTTCCCGGAGCACCACCCACAGTTTGCTTTCTTCCTTCTCCGGCTGCAAAATGAGAGCAAAAAGTGATGATGGAAGTGGTGATGAACAGGAAACCAAAGCAAGGGAAAGAAAGAGATGCGGGTTTGCTGATACCCATTGCCTCTTACCACCCCTCTGCTGTCCCTCTGGCCTCTTACCGCCTCCCTAAGTCATCCCCCCCAAGGGATGGTACCACCCACTTTGGGAACCACTGATTTATAGCATGCTTTTCCTTAATTATATTGAGGTTCCTGCTAAGGGTATTGGGAGAGATTATGAGGCTAGAAAAGTAATGGACGGGAGACTTGACATAAAACATCAAGATGTAGAAGATTTGGTGGCATTTGGTGGCTTATTTGATAAATGACTACTTAGGTTGGTAAGAAATTGGAGACTTTTAAATTATTCAAACCCTATAAATCAGGGTAGGACATTCTTTAGTTACCAAGATCTTGTATTATCCCAGAATATATAGCTAACTGAAATGTGTGTGCTTTCTGCCTCCTTGATCTTAGGCAGCTATGTGGATCTCTATTGATGTCTTTCTCCTCTGCTTCTATTTAATTTAGCCTTAGCACTTTTTTTCCTTTGGTAATTAGAAAAACAAACTTTAGTAGAATAATAACAGGGACAGAGTATTTGGGTTTATAAATAAATCAAAACTTTCTATTTCTAATTCTGTCCCACTGGTTTTTAATCTAAGCTGCTTTGCTTTTGGTTTTGCTATACTGAATATTTTTTTTCTGGGAAGGACATCCTGTGGGGTTTTCACTGAACAAATTAAAATTAATTGTTGGAAAATGTGTATTTAACTTTTCACACTTTTAGGGTTATTATTGGAATGTACTCTAAGATTGGCAATTGCTCAAATACGGAATGTTAGAATTCAGAATTTATTTTTCTTCAGTTTATTATTTTATTGTTTTGTTAGGGAATATTCCTAATATAAAATAACAGGAAAAATAGATATTTGTAGGATAAATTCTTATTGTGCGCCTTACAATATTATTGTTTAAGACCTACTGAAATTTTAGGAAGCCATTTTGTAGATGTACTTAAATTTTAAAAAATGAATTTGATTTATTTTTTATTTTTTTATTTAAAAATTATCTTTATTGAATTTTAAAACAATTTTAAAAAAGACATAAAACACCCTATAAGACATATATGACAAACATCCTATATATATATACATTACATAAAAAAATCTATATTTTGTTGTTACAGCTTATAGATCAGATTAACTCTCTTTATCTTTGTTGTTGTTTACTTTTCTTTATTCTATTCCCAATCCATTCGTACTATCTTTTCCATGTTAAATAAAATTTGGTCTCTCCTTTACCTTTCAAGTCCAATGTTAATTTGTCCATTTCTGCGCAGTGATATATTTTTTGAATTATCATGGCATTGGTTGGTATTTCTGTTTTTTTCCACATTTGTGCTATTGTGAGTCCAATTGCCATGAAAATATGTAGAATTAGATATTGTAATTTTTTTTCTCCGTTATTCCCTCAAGAATCCCCAACAGAAACATTTTTGGTTTCTGTTTGATTTTTCAGACCGGTTATCCTTTCTATCCACATCCTCTGGATCTGGCATCTTGCAATAATACTCTTTTTTTTCTGAGCTTTTTCCCTGACCAAATAATTTTTTCTGTTATTCTATTTAATTTTTCAAAATATTGTTTTCCTAGTTTTATCGGCACTGTCTGAAAGAGATATAACAATTTTGGTAATATATTCATTTTTATTGTCGCAACCTTTCCAATTAGTGATAGTTGCAATTTAGTGCATCTTTACAAATCTTTTTGTATTTTAACTATTAGTGTATCATACTTTTCTTCTTTTACTGATGAACACTTTGCCGTCATCCATATTTCTAAATATTTTATTTTTTTCTCAATTTGTATCCCTAATTTTTCTTCAATTTCTTTACTTTGTTTTCTCGTACAATTTTTAACCAGTTACTTATTTTTTTGTTTATTTATTTTAAACCCAGCTATTCTACCATAATTTTCTACCTCCTTTAGCAAGTTAGGTCCAGATTCCAGAGGATCCTCTATAATAAATACCAAATCGTCCACAAATGCTTGAATCTTGTGTTCTTCCTCTTTTATCTTTAATCCTTTAGAATTTTTATTTTCTCTAATTTGTGTCACTAGTGTTTCTAGAGTCAATATAAACAAAAGAGGGGACAGTGGGCAACCCTGTCTCACCCCTTTCCCTATATTAATCTTTTCTGTTATTTCTCCGTTTATTATTATATTAACTTTCTGTGTTGAATAAATTGAACTAATTAGTTCTGTATTTTTCCCCAAACCTCATTCATTCTAATTGAGTAATCATAAAGTTACAATTCAAATATTTTTTTTTGTGTTGCAAGGGCTGTATATAGTTGGCCTAATTCAGGTTTTTTTAAAATAAATATTTGTCTTGTTGCCTGATGTGGGATTCTTGAAGGCATATCATGTCTAATTTTTGTTGATACAATTTATAAAAGATTTGATTTCTTTTTTTGGAGCATTCAATCCATTTATATTTAATGATAATAGTTTAGCTTCTTGATTCATTTACTCCTTTTTACTTGACGCCCAAGTTTCTATTCTATACCTAACTTCCTCCTACTGTCCTACTCTTTCTCGCTCCTTACTTACTATTCCCTTGTCCCCCGTTCATCATATTTAGTGAATGTAATATTTCATGAATGCTTTCCATCTAATCTGTTCTGTCTCATTCCAGGGGGAGCCCTGGTGAGAGGGGCTGTCTGTCGAGGTGCTATCTCGACAGCTGGATATGTTCAGGCACCTGGGTGTGGTGGCAGGACTGCGTTGTGTAGGGATCGTGGTTTCTTCATGGGTTGGGCTTAGACACTGGCGGTTGCTGTGATGATTTGATGGACATAGTGGTGCACCATCCAGTGGAGACCTGTTCCAGAGAGGACCAATCCGATGAGGAGCTGCAGGGAGAGTGTCCAGGATTGGTTGCTGTTCTGGAGTGAGTGGTTATTTTAAGCTGGAAGGAAACTTGAACCGCAATGCTGACTTTAACTTTGCATTGCAAAAACTTCGGCTTGTACTCCAGGGTGACGCATGGGCTGAATAAACCAAATCCTGATTATTTAAGCTGTTTGGTTTCTGTGAGTTCCTGGTGTATCCCTGAAAGGCTGACACTCATTCTTAGCTATCCTTTTCTTTTCAGCTTCCTATTTTGCGGCTAAGTTCAAGTTTCAAAAGTGATAGATCTATTTGTGGAGTTGGCCCCGCAACATATAAATATTACCAACAAATGAAACTGCCAGAGGTTCCTGAACAGCAGTCTTGCTGGAAAATGTGACTATTAAATCAAAATGCTTAGTGAAATATATATTTAAAAGGCTTGCCTTACGCCTAAATCTTTTTTTATGAGAAACTGATCCACGCAATGCCACCTTTTCACGTTTCTGATTAAAATATAGGAATGGCTTGAAAGGGAAATGTTTCTTCTATACATTTTGCTACTGCTTATTTCACAGCCTTGAAAAAATCCAGATTAAATTGATAAATGATTGGATTTCAAATGCATTTTCTCCTCCACAGCAGATGCAATGGGTAGCCTTCAGTGATCCAATATGTGTTTCTTCTCCTTAATTACTTCCAGCATTTAGAATATAATTTTTAAATTTTAAATCTTGTGTATATTATTGTTTTAACTTGGCTGGAAACCGCCCCGAGTCCATGGAGAGGGGCGGTATAGAAATGCAATAACTGCAATAAATAAATAAATAAATAAATTTAATAATAAAAAAGGATCTTCTGTACTTTCTCCCACATTCACTAAAACAAGACAAAATACAGGGGATTTAATGAGCTGATGTCAAGCTTTCCTCTTCTCTCTCTTCAGCATCACATTTTCCTTCCTTCTCCTGATTGTCAGAATGCCTGAATGTCTTCCTCTATATTCTGTCACACATCAGGCACTGCAGTTCAAATTCATGCTGGAGAGAAAATTCTTGGCTATTACAAAGAGGTTATTGTCCTTCTTTCCTCTGCAGGGGTTTTGTTTTACTTCCTCCGTGGAGAAATGGGATGTTGAACTGCAGAACTGCTACAGACACTGTAACATTTAATTTTCAACTTTTGGCCTTTTTACAGCCTATTAACTTAGAAGCAGTTTCTTTCCTCTCCTTATTTTCAGATGGGAATTGATCTCATTGTGTTTGAGTGACTAAACAGTGCTCGAGTCCTCTAAAGCGCTTCCCCTTCCTTTCCTTTCCCGCCCCTCCTCTTGTCTTTCTCCTTTCCTTCCCCAACTTTCTTCCGCTCCTCTCTTCCCCTCTCCCCTCCCCCTCCCCTCTACTAACAGTGAGCTCTTACTTGTTCTAATCTATATTCATTAATCCACTTATATTGGTTTTTAAAAAACCCATATAATGCATTCTAAAATTATCAAAAATACTCAAAATCAAAAAGTTTTTTTTTCTTTGCTCTTTTTCCACCAACAGTTTTATAATTTTATAATTCTAAATAATGGCAATCTCAGAAATAGATGGGAAAAGGACTAAGTCTATATAGATATTGAAGATTTTTTCTTCACATGCAACACAACATTTTTGGACATTTCTGTTAACAATTGGACACTAATAAATGCGACTTTATAAGGAACTCAGTGAGCAAGCATGGTTGCTATGCATTGGGCAAAGGAAATGTTCTGAGTGCTAGACAGTTTTTACATACATACTTTCCCCATGCTTGTAGCTTATTCGGGCAATACTATTACATGTATAAAAGGGACACGGTGGCTCAGCAAGTAAGGCATCTGAGTTTGTCGATTGGAAGGTCGGCAGTTCAGCGGTTCGAATCCCTAGTGCCGTACAATGGGGTGAGCTCCCATTACTTGTCCCAGCTTCTGTCAATCTAGTAGTTTTGAAAGCACATAAAAATGCAAGAAGAAAAAATAGAGACCACCTTTGGTGGGAAGGTAACAGTGTTCCGTGCTTTAGTCGCGCCGGCCACATGACCACGGAGACGTCTTCGGACAGCGCTGGCTCTTCGGCTTTGGAATGGAGATGAGCACTGGCCCCTAGAGCTGGAAACGACTGGCACATACGTGTGAGGGAAACCTTTACCTTTACTTATTACATGTATCCTTGCATTTTTATCACACGCTGATGCTGTATTTTCTCCATTAGCAGGATGTACATTCATACTTTTTATTTCTATGCAGCTGTTAATAATGTGATGCTATCTGAAATCCAGAGTGTCAGTTTGGTGTAATCAGTGGTGGGTTTCACATTTTTTTACTACCAGTTCTGTGGGTGTGGCTTGTTGGGCGTGGCATGGGAAGGAGACTGTAAAATCTCCATTCCCAGCCCACTCCAGGGGAAGGTTACTGCAAAATTCCCATTTCCTCCTGATCAGCTGGGACTCGGGAGGCAGAGATTATATGAGGGCAGGGCCAGTCAGAGGTGGTATTTACCAGTTCTCCGAACTGCTCAAATTTTCCACTACCAGTTCTCCAGAACTGGTTAGAACCTGCTGAAACCCACCTCTGGGTGTAATGGTTAAAGCATTAGGTAGAAACCAGGAGACCAGGAGTGTGCTGACCCGACCAACTCCAATTACCAGAGAGAAAAAAAACCCCAACGTAAAATGGAGAAAAACAAAAATGTCTTTATCCAAAAAGTTCACAGCACTCTTTGAAAGCAAAAAACACAGATAACCAAATGAAATAA
>JANHFP010007053.1:2116-13535 GCA_032468135.1 Calamaria suluensis
CCTAAATTTAATCTGAAGGTATCCCTATTAATTTCTTTGTTCAAACAACCCCACACAATATCCATCAGAATAAGTATGATTATTCTGATTAAAATGTAAAGAGAGCCTTCAAGGATCACAGTAGAATCCTGCAATCATGGGAGGCTTTTTTCTTTTACACTTTAAAGGAATTTTTTTCTACCTAATCCAGCGAATCCTCTGAGGCTTTCTTTACATTTTAAAATCATTTTTTACTACTTATTCACCGGAACTGGTAGTAAAAAAATGCTTTAAAAAAGTAAAATAAAAATAAAAATTGGCCACACCCACCCAGTCAAATGACCTGCCTACCACCAAGCCACGCCTACAGAACCGGTAGCAACAAATTTTACATTTCACCACTGCTCTGACTTTATTGTGGAGAATGGAAGGGTTTATATTCCTTGCAGATAGCTTTTGCATTCTTTTAGCTAGTTGTTAAAGCCACCTGGAAGTTTTATCTATGTCCTCAGGGTCACCTGAGTAGTTCAAATGGGTGTGGAGCTTCCTTGGAACTGCTGAACGGACTGTGTTGTAGACTGGAGATAGATGATGTTGTATCCCTCCCCCTCTGTTGAGAGAGGGCTGTTCAGTTTTGACATAGATGGCCTCTTTGAACCCTCTTTCAAACCTTCCATTCCCCAACATCCAATCAGAGCTGAAGAAGCTCCTTGGATGAGAAGGGAAACGTCTTCAGAGGAAAACCAGAAATTCTAGTTGCCTCTTGAAAAAGCACCTTTGGGACAACCATGACCTGGTTCAAAGTCTCCATAGACTTTGAATTTAATATCCAAAACTTGGGGAGTGGCAGAGTAAAATACTGCATGTGTTTGCAACTCCTAATAGCAAACACATACTTTCTTTTTTAAATATCTAGATATATTTGTTCCACGTTTGAAGCACTGTACTTGATCATTCAGTTTCAGTTTCAAAAAGGTGCTTATAAACATGTGGGCTTACTTTGCCTGTACCCTCTTAAAGTGTTAAAAGTGAATCTTAACACTTTTAGGATTCTGCTGCAGCTGCTGAAGGCAGCCATGTAATCCTGGGAAAGAAGTTGGTGCTTTAAGGAGTCGCAGACCAGGTGCCCAATGTACTGTGCTGTACATTTTTCCATCGTGATTTCAGACCAAATTTCATCCAATTAATTGTATTCTTTCCTAGTTTATTCAAAAGTGACTCCCTTTCATTCTGCTTGCAGTTACTAGCAAAATTGAACTGAAGCAGACACTCAAGCAAGACCAACAAAATCAAGTTCAGCATTTAAAGTGCACAGTAAATGAACTCAAAGCTGAGAAACTTCAGATTTCCAGTAGCATGCAGCGTCGACACCAACTTGAAGAACAGACTGTAGATTTAACAACTGAGGTGCAATCATTAAACAGAGAGATCAAGGTAAAATAACTAATGAATATCGGGACTATCATTGATACTCGTCCCTTGTTTACAATTTTGTTCAGCTTTATACGTTCAGTCAAATAATAAGAAGACTGCTACATGTATTTGTAAAGGTAAAAATCAGATTTCTAAAACAAAAAAATATAGTTGTATGATTTTTCTTTTCTTTTCAGGAAGCAAAGGAACAGTTATTTCCTTTGGAAACAACTTTGGGGAAACTGCAACAAGAAAAAGAAGAGTTGTCCAACAAAAAGAATACAAGTTACAAAATAACACAAGAGAAGGTTAGCTGCTGGCCCTGAGTTGGTTTATATATTTTTGTGGGAAATTTATTTTTTGGTTATTGGTTATTTTTTTGTATTTTGGTTGTGGGGGTTTTTTTGCCTTGTTTTTAAGCATGACAACCACTCAGATCAGATCATTATATCCTACAGTTAAACTAAAACTCAGATCTCTTTCTCATAATTTACACAATTTTTTAAATGCCTCCCTTAATTTTCCCTTATAGAGGCAATCTATTCCAAACACAGCTTCTGGTCCGAAGTGAGCTATTACATTCTCTCCATTCTTCACAAACATAAAAGACTCTTTACTGATAACTACAGTCTTGGTTAGAGCTAGTGTGAAAATGCATGGTTGCAAAAAGGCTGTCTTGTTCTTCCCGCTTCACAAATAATAGTAAGCTTAGAATGCATGTTACCTTCAAAAGAGGAAGATTGTCCCCATTATACAGAATTAATTGGTTTGAAGCCATCACAAGTGAAAGTGTTCAGAGATTAGCTTCAAATCGGGTTGCGAGGGATTTGGGGTCCAACATACTGCAACTGCCATGCAGAAGGACCCAGACCCTCAACCTCTGAAGGAAATGAAAGCAGACTAAAGGAATCATTAGACAGTTCCTACAATGAAGAGTGGTGAGAAATGAAATCCTTCAACTATGTATTAGAATTGAAGAAAAGAAGCACCTGCCTTAACAGTTTGAAGAAAAGTGTTTCTTCATTACTTTAATGCAAAATGTCTTGTTCAAAATATTTGCTTAGCTTTAATATTAGTCTATTGCATAATAGCTATGGAACCAGAAACATTTATCTGTGCTAAAGATTATTAGAAAAAGAGTTAAGAATAAGTTGCCAGTTCTACAGTTATAAAGCTGTTGGGCATCTACACTTGAAATGGTACTTTCCCAAAGGATGTTATAAAACTCTTCCCCATCCACTTACCAAACATTACCAAAGGGCTGGGAGGAAAATAATAACCAGACACCTGTGGGTAATCTTTACAGAAATCACAATTGACTTATAAGGAAAAATAAACATTTTATTTCTTTCGATCTGAGCAACATGTTACAAATTTCTTATTGCTTCTCTTCAAAACATTCTGGTGTAATAAAGGTAAGGTACAGTTAGAACCTACAGTGTTTTGTAATATATGTTACTTGAACAACATTGGCTATTGATTAATATATTTATATTTCTTAGACTCAAGCATGCTTCTTATGTATTTTAACAGATAAATGACATTAAAGAAAAAGTCAAAAATATCCATAACCATATAAAAGAGATTGAGAATTATATCCAAGAAGGGAAGGAAGATTACAAGCAGGTAATTAGCAAAAAGCTAATAAATAATAATAAGTTTCAGAAAGTTTCATCAGAAAATTTTACATGAAACTTTGAACAGTAAAATGTTTATCTTTTTTTCATGTGCAGCAAAAGGAATCTGAACTGGCGGAAGTCACAGTTCAGGTAGTAGATTGTGAGAAAAATAAAGAGAAGATAAATAAAGAAATGGGAACAATTAGGCAAGATATTGATACACAAAAGGTACCTTTATCTCCTCCATTAATCTAATAATATAACAATATATATTATGTTTAGTCTCTTCCACATTAATACGTTAATCTGAACTGATAATAGACAAGAACTACTGTGATATCTTAGATTCTACTTTATGAATTGCAGCATATTTGCTGATAATTATTATTCAGCTTAATAAAACAAGTGACAGTGATTTAACTTGTGACTTTATAATGTAATTATGCAGTGGTTGCAATAAAATCCTCTGGTATTTAAGAATGAACTGAAATGAAACAGAAATGCCTCCTATGTCTTTATCATGGGGGTGCAACTTAACTAGTAATCTCAACTACTCAAATACAATAATGCAAAGCAGAAAAAGAATGAATAATAACATTTGTAATCCTGCTCTACCAAAAATTGTTGGCTGATATTCTATGCTTACATTTCCATATATGTTATCCTGATATAAATTGGCACCAAAATGTTCTGGTGGTTAGAAGGAGAGGGCAATAGATATAAATTGTGTGTCCAATCACACTTGGCCAATAAAAAAATATATTCTGTTCTATCCTAAATGTGATAGATAACATAGACTGTTACAACAGGAAAGTTACCAAAAATATTAGATAAGCATTAGAATCTCACTACAGGTTTTTATGAAAACATAAACAATAAATGCTGCTTCAACACAAAGCAACTTCAGAAAACAGTGAGTGAAGAAAGAAAACTGGTATAATTTCAAATGTTTTCTAAAGTTGTAAGGATTTATGCCATCACTGAATGTTATTTCAGAAAATAAACTGTATTCCATTTATTGAATGGCAATCATTACTACACTAGTTCTCTCCTTTGGAACTTGCTTTATTCTCCATTAATTAAATCTATCACATCTGCAAACCTAAATAAAATAGTATGAAAATTTAAAAACATTTATGCTGCTTGAATAAATATACTTGAATGAAGCATTTGGCGGACATCTACTTGTACAGAGGGACTTGCTTATCTATGTGCTGCCTTATATGCCTCAAAGTCTCTGGAAAGTCAAGAATAAGAAAGACTTATTCTATGGTGGAAGTAATTTTTGCTGATTTAATGCACAATTTGATTCTACATATAACTTTCCATTCTGGACATGATTCTTGCAAAATGAGGTATTGTCTGGGGAAAAAAAGTTCAGTCCTGATGTCAGTTAAAATAATTTATTGCCTTTGAGTCGGTATTGACTTTTTATTAGTACCTTGTTGGAGTTTATCTGGCAAGATTTCAGAAAGTGGTTTGCCATTGCTTGCTTCCATGGAGCTGAAAAACAGTGAGTGGTCCAAGGTTATAGTAACTGGTCCAAGTTGGTTTTGAGCCTAAGGCGGGACTAGATTTCATAGATTCCCACCTGTTGCCTATCTATTGCAATAATTCATTTAGTGACTACAATTAGGGCTGGAGTCTAGGTCATTGAGCAAAGCGGTAGTTGAGCCCATGTGACTGTGGAGGAATTTGGCCTCTGTGAATGATTGGATTTTGGCTTGTGAGGCATAGAGCTGGGAGTCTTTCCCTGCCTCTGAAGAGTTCTCTGCAGAGGCAGGGATGAAGGCGGGGGTGGGGTTCTACCAGTTTGGATCAGTTTGGGCAAACTGGCTGCTCTGATGATCCGCTGGCCCCTTCCACCTGCCCCTGTGCTTTACTTACCTTTATCTTTGCAGATGATTAGTGCAGTAGAGCCACACATCAGCTGTTTTAATTCCCTAGCACTAATAAGGAAGGTGATTTTTCATTGAACTGTGAAGCATGCGTGCACAAAGTGTGTGCACACAAAGTGTAACTAGTTGTTAAACTGGAAGGATCCAGTTGGATAAAGGGATTTTGGGTTCCAAGCATTCTTGAATTTCAGATGCCAAGGTTCAGGCAGGCCCAAAGCTGGATGTCCTTCTCTCCCTGCCTCTGGGCCTCTCTGCATGGATTGGGAGAGAGAGATTTGGAGCTCCATGTATGCTTGAATTTCAGGGACCTCTTTCATCCAGCCTCCTGAGAGTGAAAGGGAGTCCTATTGGCAGATGATAATAGTTTGCAGCCTTCCCTACTAGCCTTCCCATTAACTTTCTATGGAAGTTGGCAGAGAACATTGCAAGTTGTTTTCACATGACCATGGAGCACTTGGCAACTGGAGATAGGTGTGAACAGCCAGACTGCAATCATGTGACGGGGGGGGGGGGGACTTTGTGCAACATTTTGTGGTAGGTCCTTTATGGGACACAAACCACCATTTCCAAAGTCATCATAATTTCAAACTGCTGTTAAGCAACTGATCACTAAGTGTAGATTAGCTGTTCACCAAAGTAGCTGTCTAAAATAACATATGCATCTAAAAGATTAAAGTAAAGCTTAAATAATATTTTTGAACAGATTCTCAAACTGTGAGCGGACAGACCCTTTTTTAAAGCTAATTCGGTTAATTCATGCAAAGTGGACACTTTGTCAAAGTTCTCTGCCACTATTCCTGGACAAGTCATGAGACCCATGAAATTAGAATTCATTTATAATTTTAAGGGATCGTGATGTTACAGTCTTGTAGAATTATCTGATAACAGATCCTTGTTAACGAAACCCATTGCTTATGTTCTTCTGATTGCAATGGGATAAAATAGTATAGAATAATTCACTTTTCATTTTATTTCCATTTAGATTCAGGAACGATGGTTAGAAGATAATCTTACTTTAAGAAAAAGAAATGAAGATCTAAAAGAAGTTGAAGATAACATAAAACAGCTTTTGAAGGAAATGGGGGAAATGCAAGTACCACAACTGAAAAGGTATATCTTGCTTTATGAAGAAAAATCATTTCTTAAATCAAAGCCAGACCTCAAGTTTTTTGCATTTTAAGTATTTTTTCTTATGTGGTCACAAGTATTTTTGTAGTGTCTGCCTAGTGATAGATAGAGGACTCTTCTTGTAAACCTACTGTTTTGATTAGATGATTCTCTCCTCTCAACAATTGCAATCAACTTGACTGATTTCAGACCATTTTTTCTGACAATTAAATAGTGCTTCAGTGCTTCTTCTATTGTTTATGCTCAACATAAACTCACTGCCTCTAATGTTGATATCTCTATTGATTTGTTACCATGACTAGGCATAGATCCGCTGTAATTTCCGCATCATTCCTATAGTTAACAGTTTACAGTTATAAGGCTTCTGTTAATTAGAAAGAGTCTGGTGGCAACTTTTCTGACTATTTTTGTAAAAAGGCATAAGTTTTCATGAGCTGCAGTTCATTTCATCAGATGCATGGCGTGGCTAAACTCATGGGAGGACAACTGTTGTAATTCTTAAAATACAATGTAACAAAATTATTTTCTGTTGCTTGACAGGGCATGGCTAAAGTGAACAGGTTCAGGTTACAAATAAGGGATTTGAAACTAATGCTGAGAACATCCTGATACATAAATTGATATCAGCTGTTTCAACTGTGAAAACGCTGCCTCAGAAATAATGAGGCAGAACAGAAGAGGTTGAATGGCCGTATATCAGCATTGCTATAACAAATGAGCTCGCTTCCCCAAAGCCTAGGAGAGCCTAAGTCTACTGATCAGATCAGAGGCCTAGCGCACAAGTGTGGCCACCTGTGGATAGATCACTAAGCTTCCACCCAGGTGTTTCAGAGCATCAGGGCTTCTCACAGCCATGCAGGTAGATTTGTTTGGAAGCCTCTTCAGCATTGGAAGGTGGCACATAGGCCTTAATGTAACTGGGCTCTTCTCCCTTGCTGGAATGTTTTTGGCTTGGCAAAGCCGTTTGCTGCTTGTCTGCCTCCTTTTCAGATCCACCTGGGTGGCAGAGTTTCCAGGGCCTACCCTACCCTTGAGACACTATTTAATGACTTCCTCAGGGAGAGCAGGGTTGGGGGTGGGTCATAAAGTGAGGCTATCTCCCTTAATGGCCATCACAAATTGCAACAATGATTAGCAGGCTCCATTACAGTCATAAATTGAGGACTACAGATTATTTTGTCTTTAAACTGGGGAATGAAACAGTGATTAAAAGTACAGATCAGGATTAATGGTAACCATGGCTTTTTGATATTATGGGAAACCACATTTCCCTTATCATATGATAAAGATGCGAGAAACTTTATTATCACCCATAGTTGAATCATGATTGGATATCAGCTCAGCTATCATGAAGCTAGTAATTTTTGTTGTATTTTTTAAAAAAATATTCTGCTTCTATAAACCAAAATATTTGATTTCAGAGATTTGAATGCCCTTCACAACTGTAAAATATTATTTAGATGTTTTCATGTTTCAGGCAAGTTATCATAATGCCTTTATATTACTAATATACATGTCTAAAAATGCCATTTCCTCATCCCATTTTATACTTTCACAGTTTATTTTTCATTGTATTATACTTCCTTTAAAATGAGGATTCTTCTTTCTGTTGAAGATGTCCTCTCCATTTCCATAGTGCCCTAATTCATCATGTACACTTCTTTTGTAATCAAGTAGGCAATTTTTTTGCTCATAATTTTCTATGCCATGTAAAACTGTATGTTGATCCTTTTTTTTACTTAGGAATCAAAAACATTTAGAAGATAAAATAGAGGATTTGAAAAGAAGCCATAGTTTGGCACTTGGTCGGCAGCATGGATTTGAGGAGGAGATCCTGAGATATAAGAGAGAGCTGAAAGAACAACAGTTTAAAGATGCTGAAGAGAAATATAGAGAAATGATGATAGTTATGAGGACAACAGAACTGTCAAACAAGGATCTTGACATTTACTATAGAGCACTGGATCAGTGAGTAATGTTATATACCCAAAATATTTCTATTTCAAACTAACCCAAATAACATTTAGCTGTTCTTTAATAAATTGTTAATATATGTACAAGAGCTTATTTGGGTGGATGGGGTGAATATGAAGATATTGTCTGCAAAGAATACCTCTATTTAAATTTTGGAAACCTAGGATCTGATTTTCAGTTAGTTCTTATATATGTTCTAATGGCAGTTAGACATGCATTCTTGGATTGTTAAAACTGAATAAACTCTATATTCTCATATATGGTTTAGGTTAGGGTGAATAATCTATATTTAAACTCAAACTGCTGATTCATCCAAGAAGCAAAGTGTCTTCAAAGAAAATCCAGAAAGTCCAGGTGCCTCTTGAAAAAGCACCTTTGGGATATAGAGGTGATAATGTTCTCCAAATCAAAATGCATTCTGCATTCCGGTGAAGACAGATCCTGTCCGGAAAAAAGAGTTCCAAGTTTAAGGATACTTAGCATTTTCTCACATGTTCATTTGTGCACAAGTGTGGAGAATCTGCGTTCCCACCATTTGTAACACTTTGTGAAATACTTATATTGGTCCCATTTTATAGATAGGAAATTGAAACTGGGTGAGAGACCATCATCTGTGAAATTTAAAACTAAATCAGTTCTTCCTTGAGGATATAGTATTGATTTGAATATTTCCACTGAAGACATAGTCTTTCAAATAATCCTTTTTATCCACATACACATAGTTACCTTCTCAACATTTTATGGATTATTACCTGGATTATTACCTATTCTAACTCCTACAGTGGATAAATGACTACGAAAACTGATGGAACTAGCAGAGAATAACTGCTCTAATCAAAGAAAGAAATACATCCAACTTCGTATTGGGAAACAGCGTCTGGATTTTGTTCTTGAGATGGAAAAAAAAGGAAACTTTTGATTTTAGATTTGTTGATTAAATAAATTTGTTGTTATAGAAATGATTTGTATATGGTAAGCATATGAAAGTGAAAAATTGAGGCTGCAGTGTTATTATTTTATTCTGAATTATATTATGAAGAGCTGTGATGGTGCAGTGGTTAGAATGCAGTACTGCAGGCTAATTCTGCCAACTGCCAGTAGTTTGGCAGTTCGAATCTTACCGACTCAAAATTAATTCAGCCTTCCATCCTTCTGTGGTTAGTAAAATGAGGAGCCAGATTGCGGGGGGCAATATGCTGACTCTTTAAACCACTTTGAGAGGATTGTAAAGCACTGTGAAGCAATATAGAAGTCTAAATGCTATTGCTACAATAGTTACAGTGCCCAAAATCATGTGATCACCATTTGTAACGTTCCTAGATGGGTTCCAATGAGCAAAGTCAATGGTGAAAGCCGTATTCGTTGTCTGTGTGATTCACGTAACAACTGTGTAATTCACTTAACAACTGAAGCAAAAAAAGTCATAAAATAGGTGTGTGTGACTCACTTAACAAACACCTGTCTTGCTTAGCAATAGAAATTCTGGTCCCAACTGCAGTCACAAATTGAGGACTTCCTGTATGAATTTCTCCCTCCACTTATTTTCCCCATAACAACTCCTTGTAATATGGGATGGGATGAGAAAGAGCGACTGGACCAAAATCAACCAGCGATTGGACTACTTTTGGGGAGCAGTTTTGAATAACCCTCTTTTAAAAAGGATATAGAGAAGCTGAATGGGTTCAGAGAAGAGCTGATGAAATCAAGACCTGGTAGAAAAGTTAAAGAAACTTTATATGTTTCACTTAAAAAAGAGTTAAGAGGACAGGATAGCAAACAAATATTGAAAAGAATGTTATGGGCAGATCTGTTTTCCTTTAAAATTAAGAACAGGACAAGAACCCTTAGATTGAATTTTTAAAAAAGGAGATTTAGGCTGAATACTAGAAGAAATTCAATGTTAGTAAGAGTTATTAAACTGTTGCACAGACTGGAACAGTGGAGGAATGCCCCTTGTTGTAGGCTTTCAATCAGGATGAGATGACTTACATTTTTTACATTTACATGGCTTACTTTTAGATTTCTGCACAGAATGGAGGGTTTAACTAGCTAACATCTCTTCCAACTTATACATTCTATATTGAAATTCTGTTGATCATGCAGTAATAAGGAAAGTCAGTGGGGGAGCCAAATTCACTTAACTGTGTTACTAATTTAACATCTGTGGTTAACAACTATAGCAAGAAAGGTCATAAAATGGGGCAAAACACAATAACTATGTTGCTTTGCAACAGAAATTGTAGGCTTAGCTGTGGTCATAAATCCGTGCTTCTGTCAGCCTAAGCCAGTGGTTCCCAACTTTTTCCTGTTATCCAAAACTGCTTACCAGAAAATCTTCTCAAACTTCAAGGATTCATTGTAAGTTCCTTTCTTAAGCACTGTCATAACTTTGTTTGCTAAACAAATGATAGTAACTCAAAGACTATGGGTATTATTTTAAAAAATGAATCATTTTTATGTCATTTCACCAAATTATCATTGGTAATTACATCATTTTTAAGCTTAACAGGAATATTGTTAGTTATTTTCAAATATATTTTAATACACATGGCAATGTTTAAGTTTATTTAAATGTCACTTAGGATGGGTAATGGATTCATAAAAACACTTACCTAATTGGAGTAATTTACCTACATTGGACTAAATGAAAAGAAGCAACTTATGAAATCAAAAAGTAAACTAATAACTTCTCTTTTTCTAAAAATGGAAAGCTTTTTTATTATTATATTTTTAAAAACATGATAAGATTAAACATGATAAGTAAATATGCTTCTCTTTCTGTATGTTTATCTGATACATCCAAAATATGCCACTTTGCTCACTAGTAAAAAATAACCATGAGTCAATTTGATACTATCAGGCAAAAAGCTGCTATAAAATCCTGTGTTACAACGGAAGCATGACTAAATATAAGTAATGAGAACAATGAAACCAAGAGTTCTTGGAACACCTTTGAGCTTCATTACACCATCTACCAAATTATATTTTCCATTATATATTTTCTATTTATGCCTTTGCTATTATTATAATTACAAAAGTATAGCATGGAGGTAACTACGGTACATAACCTAAGGTTTTCTGAAGTTAGCATGCAATCATAAGTATAATGTAATGATATAAAAGGTTTTCTTACTGAGAAGGATTAGTAATTATGTAGGAATAAGATTTGTATTATTAAAATTTTGGCTTAGAATAGAATAGAATAAAAGTTGGAAGGGACCTTGGGGGTCATCTAGTCCAACCCCCTGCCCAGGCAAGGAAATCTACACCTCTTTAGACAAATGGTTATCCAACATCTTCTTAAAAACTTCCAGTGTTAGAGCATTCAAAGCTTCTGGAGGCAAGTTGTTCCACTGATTAATTGTTCTGTCAGGAAATTTCTCCTTAGTTCTAAGTTGCTTCTCTCCT
>JANHFP010007053.1:26481-37152 GCA_032468135.1 Calamaria suluensis
AAGAATGACCATTATCCCGGGCCCTCCAGAGATCATCAACCAATGCGACCAAAGCTGTTTCCATGCTGTGGCCGGGTTTGAAGCCTGACTGGTGGGGATCTAGATAAGAGGCTTCATCCAGATGTCGGGGGAACTGTTGCACCACCACACTCTCAACAACCTTCACCAGAAAGGGAAGGTTGGAGACCGGCCGATAACTAGACAGCATGGCTGGGTCCAGAGAAGGCTTCTTCAGGAGGGGCCTCACCACCGCCTCTTTTAAGGCAGGCAGCAGACAGCCCTCCAACAATGAAGCATTTATAATTCTCTGAAACCAGCCACACATCACCTCCCGGGCTGCTACCACCAGCCAGGAGGGGCAGGGATCTAATAAACATGTGGTGGCATTAAGACTCCCTAACAATCTGTCTACTTCCTCTAGAGTTACAGGGTCGAACTCAACCAAGATAGCCTTAGCCAAGAGTGCTCCGGCATCCCCGCCTCGAAATGCCCAATCGACGTCCAGTCTTTGCTGGATCTGAGCGATTTTATCCTGCAGAAAATAGGAAAAATCCTCAGCCTGCCCCTCAAGGTTCAGACAGCTAGGAGCCTGGGTGTGGCTTAGCACAACTATTCTGTATATAGGAGAAGTCTTGTCTCTGTTATCCCCAGCCTGTGTTTGTACCTACTTACAATCTCTTCTCTCTACCAGCATGAAAAAACTAGCATGGGTATAGCATATAAGTTTCCATTGTTATCAACAACTGTTTCTCTCTTTCATCTTCTTTCTCTCTCTGTTTGGTTGGAATATGTGAAGTTAGAGAAATCAGATTATAACATGTATTTAAAATAAATCACATGGTGAATAAGACATCATTTTATTTGAAGTGTCAACGCCAAAACCAGATTTGCTTGAAGATTATTGTAATTATTCCTTTTGCTCGTCCTCCTCCTCCTCTTTCTCCTCCTCCTCCTCCTGTACCATCATTACCACCACAACAAAAATTCAGCAACATGAAAAGATATGTTGGGTTCATGATCATGGAGAAGCAGTGATAATAGATATTTTGCTTTCTACAAGGGTAACTCTTTAAAATGGGATAAATATATACCTTCTGAGATTTCCTATAGAGAAAGCAACAAAGGAGCATCTGGCATAGGGATTCCACAGAGCCATCTCCATATGGGCATAAACACTGCTGAAAAGGAATGTCTTTATGCACCCCTGCAGAACTAGCTAAGATTAAACATGATGAAATTTCAGACTTCTTGAATTCTTTGCATGGTTGCAGTTGGCTAGCTGTGTAGTTAAGTTACAAAAGTGACCCTGAAATCCAATTAATAGGAATAACATAAATTGGGCATGTAATTCTTAGCTATCATGGGCCTCCTACCTCTGTAATCTTTGGAGTCTAAACTTGATATTTGCTTGTATAATGTTTCATTAAACAACATCAGTGTATCTCCAGCCTTTCCCAGAACAACAATAGCAAAATTAAATAAGGAGCATGATGCCACTGAAGCAACAAATTAAGACTGTTTCATTAAGGTGACTCTTTGTGTACCTGAAACAATATAAAATGAAAGAAGAGAAAGTCTCATTACAGCCAAAATGGAACTGGACAATTCCATGAGAGCAACATACAAGCTTTCAAGAATCTGTTATTGAAAATCCCGTTTAGAGGAAGGATGATATGTCAGATAAGCATTTTAAAGATTTACAGCCTATTGGGATTGGCAGCCAATTAGTACGCTGCTATTCAAGGTACATATTGTGAAATCTGTCTTATGGTCAAATTTGCAAGGACCATTATTTGGCTTATTCAACTTTATCATCTCTCTTTGTTTTAAAAAAAGTATGAAACAGATTACTATAAAAAAGAGTGAGTCATGTGATGCAACATGAACATAAATTCAGCTCTCAATCAATGCATCATTAAATTTGAAACCTTATTAATGAAATCTGATTTTGAAATCTGAGTATCTATTTCTCATATGATTGTTTCAGTTTTAGCAGCTTGAATGAATTGTATTTCCTATGTCCTAAATTCTATTTGTTTTGCCAAATAAAACACACACTTTCTCTTCTCTTCGCATGGAGTCTTTTATACTCTCTCCAAAAAGGAAGGAACTTTGCAAATAGTGAACTATACTGCCCTGTTAAAATAATTATATTGGTGTGTTTCCCAATGTTAACAAAAATGTGCTTTGGGAATGACAATGAAGCTCCGGCCAATCTGTGGAATATGAAAGTGGGCAGTGGTGAAATCTGAGCAGGTTTGCTATTGGTTCGCCTGCTGCATGCCAAATGTGCACTGTGTGTGCATGCATGCACAGTACATGCCAAACGCACGCTGTGTGCACATGCACAGTGCACACCAAATGCATGCTGCATACACACGCACATGCACAGTACATGCAAAAAAGGCTTGGGAAGGTAAGTAGAACAGTGAGGGGGGATCAGCTGTGCTGCATAATTTAGCTGTTTTCTAGCAAAGCTAAACCACGCAGTACAGCTGACCTTCAGAAATAGAGGTTCAGAGGAACCAGAACCTTATTTAAACTAACGGTTTGGAGGCAGGGTTTGATGTTCCTGTGATACAGACACAGAGGAACAGATCTCTATATTCTCTATGCTGAATTCTTCCTGTTTAAGGACTCTGGAGAGAGTCTAAGCCACCCTGAAGGGGAAGTGAAGCAAAAAGGGGCACCCTGTGATGGCACGGGGAGATGCAGCTCTCCCGCCTGGACCAGGGTTTTATTTTTCCTTAGCCATGACCAGAAGAAGATGCTGCCAAGAGATGGCCGCGGCATAGCAGGGACGAATTCCAAAACAATTGACACCTAAGATTTGGAAGCTGGTGAGAAGGTGAGCAGCATAATTGGGGGAGAGGAATTTGTGTGCATTTTAAATTGAATCCCAAGAAATAATCAGCACTATTTGCCAAGAACTGAGTATCACAGTTGTGAATGAAGCGTGTTTGGCTTCTTTTTGTTTATAAATACCAGATTGGCATGAAAACCGCAAGAGAATAAACAACAGATAATGAAATAAATATATTCTTAAACAGAAGAAACAGTACTAGGAAGGTATTTTTAAACATTGGACTACATTTTTTTAAAAAACAACCCACTCTGCTCCCTATTGTGTATTTCTTGGAAACAAGAAGTATCATGAAAACATTTGGGTAAATTAGTGACTAACACAAATGGTCACTTGAATAGTGTTTGAACTGTTGGAAAAAATAAGTAACTTTTTTTTTTTTAAAAAAAAAGGCACAATGAGTGGAATTGTTCAAGAGATTGTTCAGGAGATGAGATCATTATATTAAAATACAAAATACATTATTATAGACATTATGGACAAAGAATTCAAGAATTTTGTACAAAAAATGGAAAATACAATAGAAGGCATGATGATTGGAGACCAGGATGTTCAGGAAGAAGAAACATAAAGGGAGGAGAACAGAGAAGAAGAGGATAAGGAGGAGATCATACTAAAAAAACAATAATGAGGGATCAATTAATCCAGGTGGACAAGATATTAAAAGAGTTGGAAGATATATTTTAAATGGAAACAGGGTGTGATGACCCAGAGTGTAACACAAAAGTAACACAACCCAAACATGAACAGCAGTCATTATTGTAACTCAAACCATGCTCCCCCAACATCTCTGATAATTCCTTCCTGGTGAAAACAAAGAGATTGCTGCAGACAAGAGTTATTTCCAATTCACAAATCATGAGAGATAAGCAAGTTCCTTGGCTGAGAATCTCAACAAACTTGCCAAGAGAACAAGGAGGACAGAAACCACAGCAAACATCTGATGAGAATCAAGTTTGAAGCCTGTCTTTTGCCAATGACACTCTTATATCTCAACTCCCATAGCTGTGCCTAATCAATATCCCTTCCTCCCAGGTAGGCCTCTCTGCAGTCTCCTCTTCTCCTGCCTAAGTTGCCTAGGATGAGGAGGCAACTCTACCCAGCTCTGCCCAGCCTGACCCTGCCCTTCCCCACCTTCCTCCACAGCCCCTGTTTCCAAAGCACTGCTCTCTGCCAGTTGTTTCTCCTCTTCTCTTGAGTTGGACGCGGCATGACACAGGGGCTTCAGTAAAGGTTCTAGAAAACAGAAAGTAGAAGAGGGTAGGAATGAGAGGAACACTTAGATGGGATATCCAATAAATAGATGGAGACTTAAGAGAGGAATGGGAAAGGAAGCAAAAAAAAGCACAGCAATTGAAGTATTGAAATGGGCAAGAGATGATGGGTAGAGTATTCCTTTTGTTTTTTTATAAACAAAGTTTTATTGTTTTACATACATACAAAATAGGATTAAAAGCTTATTAATATTAATAACATTTTTATAATTTTCTCCCCCATCCCCCCACCCCAACTCATAGCATTCAAATCAATATACTTTTTCAAATTATAATATCAATATATAGTCCCATACCTATAATTATTCATCCTCCTTATCCCCCACCGCTTCCCCTTCCCTCTCCCCCGATGTTAGGGTGTCCCTTCAGGTTCCCCTCGGCTCCAAAAGAGCCCGCCAAAGCAGCGGAAAGAGTCTGGGGACGAGGAGCTGTCCCTCGGCACGACTATCCGCCTTCACAAAACCAGAAGTTCTATGCAACTGACTTGTATTTGTGACGGTTGCACTCTCCCGGGGTCACTTGATCCCCTTTTTGCAACCTTCTGACAAGCAAAGTCAATGGGGAAGCCAGATTCATTTAACAACTGTAGTACTAACTTAACAACTGCAGTGATTCAAATATGGCAGGAATGGTCATAAAATGGAGCAAAAATTTGCTTAACAAATTTCTTACTTAGCAACATAAATTTGGGGCTCAATTGCGGTTGTAAATTGAGGACTACCTGTATTTCGTTTGCTATAGATATATGTGAAAAAAGAAGAATCCATAGTTTAATGATAGTTGAAAGTTATCCCTAAGGGAATGATAATGGAGATGATTGTTGTAAGAATTGTGCAGTTTTCAGTGCTCATGTTCCATAGGGGAAGAAAAGCATTCTGCTAGAGCTGTTAATTCACTGACTATGACAATAAAAACAAGAATACAGATAGTCCTCGATGTACAACCCCAATTTAGGCCCAAATTTATGTTGCTAAGTGAGACATATGTTAAGTGAGCTTTGCCCCATTTTAGGACCTTTCTCACTGCATTTGTTAAATAAATCACTTCACTTGTTAGTTTAATAACGGGGTTGTTAAGTGAATCTGGCTTCCCCATTGGCTTTGCTTTCAGAAGGTCAGAAAAGTTAATCACATGACCCAGGGACACTGCAACTGTCATCAATATGAGTCCGTTGCCAAGCATCTGAATTTTGATCATGTGACCATGGCTTCGTCACAATGGTCGTAATTATGAAAAATGTCACATTTTTCAGTACCGTTGTAACACTGAACAGTCACTAAATGAAACATTGTGAGTCCAGGAGTACCTGTAGGTCTTCTTTCAAAATGGCAAAGAATGACATCACATTGTCTAATATCTTGACTTAGGTAACCTCTTTTTAAATAACATCATACTATTAGAAGCTGATAGAAAGTTAGCTAACAACTTATCTTGCGAATTGACTTTGGTTTAAACTTTCCATGTCACGTACTCTGGCTGATATAGCAAATCCACTTTTTAATTTGCTTATACGTGTAAAATCTGTATTCTCAGAAAATTTCTGAAATGCCTCGGTGTATGCCCTATCACAACAATTTCCAGTTGACTGTAAAGTCATTTTCTCTCCACCGTCATTGCGGTACAATCTTCTTATCTCCTTTTGCTTGAAGTGACATGTCTGCCAATAATTTTGTCTATTTTAAGAATTGGCCTTTCTTGCTTGATAATAAATAACTCTAGTCCCATTTTCAAAAGCAACGTTTTCCCCAATGTGGCTAAGCAATTAGCATTTATCTTTTCCAATAGGATGGTTCTTTCCAGTTTGGCTAAGGTGGCCAAGGTTAGAAAAATTATGATGCCGTAATCATTTATCTCAGGAAAAATCGAGTCTCAGAATCATTTACTGTATGTAAAAAAAAAAAAGGATGCAGCTCCACGATCTCTGAAAACTATTTCCCCCTTTTCAGTTCAATAAGAGAGGGCTGCAATCTCAAGGATAAGGATGATTTGGTCTTGGTTGTTTCTTCTGTCCCAACTTGATGCTAGGAAGAAAAAAAGAGGAGTGAAGGTCAGAGATGATCTTCTCCTCTACAATGCAGTGATGAAATCCCTTTTTTTTTTTTTACTACTGATTCTGTGGGTATGTCTTGGTGAGCATGGTGTGGCTTGGTGGGCGTGGCAGGGGAAGGATACTGCAAAATCTCCATTCCCACCTCACTCCTGGGGGAAGGATATTGCAAAATCTCCATTCCCACCCCACTAAGGGGCAGTTCTCTGAACCACTCAAAATTTCCCCTGCCAGTTCTCCAGAACCTGCTGGATTTCATCCCTGCTACAATGCCAGCATCATGGAGAAAGGAAAGTGGGAAGAGAAACTTTCAGTAACTTTCTGAAAGTAGCAGTAACAGTTGCATGAATGATTTCTCACACTTCACAATTGCCATTTCACCAGGGTTGAAATGCTCCCGGTTCGGCTCAGTTCAATATTAGCGATGGCAGCGGGTGGTTCAGAGAACCAGTAGCAAAAATCCTTGGCTCCGCCCCCTCTGCACGATCCGTTGGAAGCTTTTAAAATGCAGCTCAGCTGGGATTGTTGGAGGGTTTTTTACATGTTAAAAGCCTTTTTTTTTACTACCTATTCCAGCAAATACTTAGGTAGAAAAAAAGGCTTTTAAAATGTAAAAATAAAAATTGGCCATGCCCACCCAGTTACATAACCTGCCCACCTCCAAGCCCCGCCCCAGAACCGGTGGCAACAAATTTTACACTTCACCACTGCATTTCACCCTTATCTAAAATGGAATGGGAGATGGGGAACCACCAGCAGAAGATGAAGTATTTTGAAATCCTCAACAGTGGAACATTTGGGGCAGGAAGAGTTGCCTTCCAATTTATTTTTAAGTTTGATTTGGCATTATTTCTATTGCCAAATGTGACTATTCTGCAAAGTCCCATTCCTCTCCAAAAACGAAACAAAAACAAAATAACAGCAAACCTTCAATCCGCACTCTAATAAATAAAGCATGACCATCCAGTCATAAAAGTTTCTGATGTTACCTGTTTCTGTTATTTAGTGGCAAACAACACTCTGACCATAGACTTGTTCTCCTCCGTACACAAGATGCTCAGACTGGCTTCAGCTTTACTAATTTTTAAGCCAGCCTGCCTGTGTTGTTGTTGTTGTTGTTGTTGTTGTTGTTGTTGTTGTTGTTGTTGTAAGGGATCCTTGGTGCTCTCTGATCTTGGTTGCTTTCTTGCAGACATTTCGCTACCAGCTAGCACTGATGATGTTACCTAGTTTGGGGGTAATGAGACATCTGGAAGAAAACAACCAAGCTCATAGAGCACCAAGGACCCCCTCATTTCAACACTGAGCTGCAAACATTTTCCTTCGTTGTTGTCCTGCTTGACTTATGATGGTGGGTAAAATGGGATTGATTCATTTTTAAAATTTGCTTTTGGACAATCTGTAAGCCTGAATGCAGTGACATCCACAATCAAAAGAAGCATAACAAATTAGTTTTCATCCACAACACTGTTCTCAATTTTTAGGGGAAAAAAAAATGAAATTAGCAAATCAGCTTCCAGAACCAGTTGATTCCAAAGAGTGGGCACTGACATTGAAAAGGCCATGCAGTTTTCATATTGAAAACTACATTTGACCTCCTCTATTAATAATTACTCATACATTGAGATAAGATATTATCTTGATGAGATGGTGGTTATTGATATTGGTAGGTGGAGCTGCATCATCTTAGGCATATATATTTGGTACAGAAAATGCTTGATAGAAAGTTCAATTTTCAGTTCCTAACTATCAAAAGAATATGGTTATGAAATCCATTTTTGCAGTCTGTTGCTTTGTCATAATGGCGATAGCCATTGGAACCCAAGGGTTGAAAATTCCTCCAATAAAATTAGTTCATTTAATACAAGATGTGACTGCTGCTTGTAAGAATCCTGAGGTAAATATTACATACTTATTGATATTGTATTTTGTTATATGTCGATGTACTACTTGTTTAACAAATGCAGAAAAATCAGAAAGGGCAATATTTATTAAGGTATAATTTTTTTGCATACTATGCCAGGATTTGATCTCCTTCTCTAAATAGTCTAAATGCAATCAATGTGATGTGGATTTCTAATTCTGGATGATAAAGGAATATAATTATTAATATTTCAATTAAATATTCAGCTTTGTACATTAAATTGGGTCTAACTATCTGTTTCTTCCAAGAATTGAAATTACCCAATTCCAGGGGTGCCTTGTTCTGGGAGGGAGTCCCATTATCCTTCTCTTTGGATAATTTCTTATATTACCCAAATCTTTTATTCTTAGGATCTGTTTGCATCCTCCATCATTTCATACCCTGCATTCTTTAAAATAAGTCATGGCTTTCTTCTGTGGGGCTTCTCTTTGATTAATCAGAATGCTATTCCAAATCTCTCCTTTCATACTGGCAGACCACGGTCATCAAATGATCATACTTCCTAGAACAGCAGAAATCCTAATTGTAATATAAGCGAAACAATTAAATTTATCGTTTTCTCACAGAAGATAAAATACAAAACAGCAAAACAAAATGAAACGAAACAGAAACCTGCCTTATTGGTGTGGGGTTTTTCCCCCCCCTCCTTTCAGCACCCATCCAGAGTAGTTCCTACATGTTAAATGTTAAATTTAATTTATTAAACATTAATTAAATTTAATTGACTGCTTTTTATATACCTGATTTTTTTTCTTTTTTGTTATTGTTAAGGTTGAAGGCATGCTTTCATTTATTGACTGATATAATTGATGTGTATATAGGATTCTATCTCAAAGCTTTGCCAAACTAAAAAAGAAAACCTGTAATTATCTCTTTATTCAGCTAATTCACTCAGAGGCCAGTGAGAGTTCCATATCTCACACATTCATCTATACGATGGGGAGGATAGCAATTCGGAAAATCACAGAAGCATTGTCTATCTGCCTCCAAATGGGTGAATGTCTTGAGATTATATATACCCATTTCTCATTGGTTAGGTACTTCTTTGTGGAATGGGCTTTCCAGAATGAATACAGTGGAAGCCAACTATGGAGATTCGATTGTAGGCATGGAATTAGGCTACTATGAATGCAAAGTTTTTCCTTTTGCTGAACTCAGCTGGCCTAGTCTGCAGTAGTAAAGAGGATGGTGGTTACTCTGAGATTGCCCCTTATATTCCTAGGCCCTGGGTGTGGGTTAGTGGAACCCTGGTGTTGTTGTTCCTTTACTGTTATGGCTGTTTTTATCCAGGCTGGTGTGCTTTGTGGTTTAGTTTTTAATTGTACATTGGATGTTGAAAGCCACCCAGAACCTTTTGGGATTTGTAGCTATAAATTATCATCATCAGCACCTGAGTAACAGTTTTATTTCATTTAAAAAGTCCATGAATAGGACATGCTGGTGATCATCATTGTCAATTTGCACCTAAGAGCTTCACAGGGGTATCTGTCATCTCTGAAAGCAAAGTTCTTAGGTTGGGTTACTATATGCATTTCTCTTTACCTGCGTGTAATAATTTTTAAGAACATCTGGTTACCCTTCCATCTAAAATGTTATACATTTTTTCTACTGATGGGACCTAGATATATTTCCTCACAGCTCTATCAGTTATTAAAAAAGAGACTCCATTACATAGCCAAAGCAAAGAGATGCTCGCTTGTGCTGTCACGCACGACAGAGGAGGGAAACTAAATAGGCCATGCATTACTTTGAAAGAATCCCAGCTGGTAAACAGAATGTTGAGCATCTATAAACTCTGGCCACTGTTTGCTGGTGGATCTCAGTTTATTTTTCTACTGCTTTTGCACTAAAAGTGGCAAAAGTTACTTCAGAGCAGACATAAGCAACATGGAGTTCTCCACAAGTTTTGGTCTCCAGTTTCCCTCACTCAGCTGGAATGGGCAAAGACAAGAAACTGGCTATAGAACTCCTCAACACCAAGAGAGCAAAAGATTGCCTCTCTAATTTCATAAATTTTAAGGCAATATGATGGTGTCAGATTCTTACCTGGATACATAGAACAATGGATACACCTGAACCAGTGGTGGTTTTTACTTACCTTTGCTACGATTCACTCTCATGTGCATCCAATCTGTACATGTGCAGAAGCTTCTGTGCATACGCAGAGTGTTTTTGATCACATCTGGGTGGGTGGGCAGAGCCTCCAGCCTCTACCAGGCCAAACCTGTAGCAACCCACTCCTGATCTGAACAATGGATATACTGTATCATGGATGCTAAACAAGTTATTCTAAAGGCCCCAATAGTTCACTGAAAGGGACTAGCATCAGAAATGTTAGAATATGGTATATTTTATAACTCATTTCTTCAACTTTTTGACTTACAGAACGGGACCTGTGATAGAGTAAATGAAGTTGACTTTAACGTCAAGGTAAGTAAAACATTTGTTAGCAGGAAGTTGATATCTGTGCCATATATTCTTTGAATTAAGCCCAAGATAAAACTTAGGTTAGCAGGCCAACACGGTACCAGTTATTTTGCAAAAACTAGCAGTTGAAAATTAG
>JANHFP010007054.1:28715-40117 GCA_032468135.1 Calamaria suluensis
AGCTTTAAGACTTGTGGACTTCAACTCCCAGAATTCTCCAGCCCGCAGCGCAGAGCTGGCTGGAGAATTCTGGGAGTTGACGTCCACAAGTCTCAAAGCTGCCAAGTTTGGGAACCTCTGGACTAGAAGAACTCAAAGGTCCCTTCCAACTCTGTTAATTCTGTATTTGATGAATCAAGAAGAAAGTTTCTCAAACTCTGTTCCACAGATTGACATTGTTCCCAAACAACTCAAAAGTTCTGCAAGCTGAAAAAATAATCACTAGAAGACTTGGAAGACTTTTTCACAGATAACGAGTGTTTGAATAAAAGCATTGGGGGTTCTCCTACATTTTCCTCCAACATAATTTTGCAAAAGTAAATTATCAGCAATTGCTAAGATCAAATATAAAAATAAACAATGTTATACTGATCCTCTTTAACAAATCTTACTCCAGACCTAAATGAGTACACAATCATATCCAAAACTCCTATTTCCCCTTAAGGGTAATAAAAGATTGACTATTTATTTCCATGTATTGAAAATTACATGTATTCATTTTTTTTTAAACAAATATATTTGTACAGTCTGGAAATATGATCTGATGCTGTTTAAGTGTTTTAATTTTGTATCTTGACTTGTCTTTGACCTCTGGTAGAGAATGGTATATTTTCAAATATATATTATCTGTGTTTAATAGGCATACAAGTTGAAATCGCGCCCACGAGGCCTGGCTCTCATCCTTAGCAATGTGAATTTCAGCAATGAGACTGATCTAGAGTTGCGTTCTGGAGGAAAAGTGGACAATGCTGCTCTAGATGCACTCTTCAAGCATCTTGGATACCAAGTGTTTGCAAAACATGATCAGACTGCACAGGTAAGTTGAAAAAATGTTACAATTGACAAAACGTTTGCATAAGTTTCACAAAATGTATTTGACAGAATTTTCTGTTTTTAAGATGGCATCTAGATTGTATTAGAGTGAACATATCCTCTTAGAATTCCTTTTTATATTTTTAAATGTTAATTATAATACTGTTTTTGACTTTCATTTCTTGATTGTTTCATTATCACAACTTTATTTCTTTATTTTCATATAAATATATATTTGAATCATTAAATATTTTCAGATTTAAATTTAAAAAATTGAAATTTCCTTGGAGTCTTTTGATTAAAAATGATATGAGCAGTTTTAGAAAGTATGCTCACATGTTTTCAATTTTGATCATTCCTGAATCCTTTTATCTCCTAGTTATCATGCAGCTTGGCGGTTATTTCCTCTAATTTCCAATGTTGCTTGCCTTTATGGTTCAAGAGATTGCTGATTAGGGATCATTTTTTGTTCTCAGGAAATGAAAGAACAGTTGGAAACGTTTTCCAAGCATCCAGGTCACCAAACCGTAGATTCCTGCATAGTATCACTTCTTTCACATGGCATAGAAGGCGGAGTCTACGGAGTGGATGGGAAGCTACTGCAGGTAACTCAATCATACTCAGATTCCTTCTTTGTTTCGGAATGTGGTCATGCAGGGAATCTGAGGGATCAGACTGGTTATCATGGAAACAATCAAGCTTTAAACAGCTCTAATATATTATGAGATTCTGCCTTAAAGTAGAATGGAAGATATTTTGGTGAAGGGGAGACAAATGGAGGGGGGAAAACTGGGCAGAATAGATACTATGCTTGCATTGTAATCATTAAAAAAACATGGCAGCCTTTATATTCTTGGAATCACTATACAGTAAACTATTAAAGTAATAAAATAAAAAATGTAAAATGATAAGAATCAATTTAACAATTTCCTTTTAAAGCACTCAGTTACCGTTTATTCTTGTTTTCTTTTTCCAGCTGCAGGAAATTTTCAGCCTTTTTGACAATGCGAATTGTCCTAGTCTTCAGAATAAGCCTAAAATGTTCTTCATCCAGGCATGTCGGGGAGGTAAGTGGCTGGGGAGGGTGACCTGTGATTCACACAAACATTCCCCTTTTTGCACAGTTGTGCTCACCTCTCCTCTTTACTTCTCTCAGGTATAAGCGGAACCCATTTCACCTCCCTGCCTTGCTGTTGCCACTACCTCTCTCTGTAAGTGGTTCTCGCTGTGCATGGCTTTGGTCAGCAACTTGCAGACCTTGCAGTAACATGGAGAAAGAAGAAGGAGATTTGTAATCTCTACTTCTTGCATGTCTGTGGAGGCGGCATTTAACCCTCTGCTAACCGCACTCCAGTGAGATTGTGTGCTAGAACTTTCATTCTTTCTCTCTTTGGCCTGGACTCTGGTGTTTCCTACCTGTGCTGAACTTTGATAGATTGAATAAATAACAGTCTGAGATCACCTTGTGTGAAACATTATGAATAGTTTGAAAAAGTTTGCTATTTTGTGTTTTTCTTTTGATTCAGATGCATGGGGGAGCAGCTGAATTTAAAATACTGTTAAGATCCAGAGACATCCTAAAACATGTCTCTTCTAATCAAAGTTCCTTGAATCTAAAACAAGTAAGAAAAAAAGGATATATAATGTAAGACTGGTTTTAGCCAGATTCTATCATAATCAAAGGATTATAACTGATGTAAGGACTGGGGATGATTCAGCAAATATTTCAGCTGATTAGAATTTGCAAACATATCACTATAATCTTAAAGGATCCCCGGGATTTTAAGTAAAAGCATCCAAAGTGAAAAATAAGATCAACATGAATAATATGGACCAATAAGACAACAGGCATCATAATTCCAAATTATTCCGTAAATGCTGTTTTATAAAATGCTTCAATGTATCCAATTTAGGGAAAGATAAAAAGCTGGTGCACCTACTTTCTATAAAATAGGGCCATTGCTGTGAAATAGATTTTCTGGACTTCAACACTCATCTCACAAAAGTAGGGAGCCATCACTTTTTCCTAGAAAGCCTATATTGGCAGGACTCAGGCTGGTGAAAGGATCTGGATGTATATTTTAAAATTAAGACACCCCCCCCCCCATCTCTAATTGTGGCTAGAGTTATTTTGAAAAGGAAGAATGTTTTAATAAATTTAAAAGTCGAAATTCTCTGTGATTCAGATTTAGAAATTGTTAGTAGTGTCAACAGTATATTTGGCTTCATGGAGAAATTGAACAAGGCTGCCGAGATGAAGTTAACTTATTCAGTTATTCAGTTTCTCCATGAAGCAAAGTAGCAGAAAGCAATGGCTCCCATCTTACATAAGTACATATCTAAAGCTTTATTTTTTTCCTTCATACCTATAGCAACATTATAGCTCCCATTGCTACTTATGAAGGCTGAGGTTCTAGAGAACTGAGTTCAGCAATATCTTGAAGGCCACAGTTTCTCCCCTTTGCATTAAATATTATTTCCCTCTGATGAACCTTCAGACAGCATGTCTGCAGTACAGATGAACTCTGCGAAGTAAATTAGAAACCAGCACCTAGAAAATAGTTCCCCAGAGGCTTGCCTTAAATGTTTGCCTTTTATAGGGAATATATTTTAGGCTTGAAAAAGGTTTTATAGGGAATAAAGGTTGAAAAACTGATTGGACATTTTTAATAAGGCACTTAAATTTAAATTAATTTTTTTAGCCAAGTTTCAGATATTAGGAGAATACTGATGATGCTCTCTGATGTGCAAACTCAGAATAGAGCTAGTGTTCTATTACTGTGCCAGGGCTGCAGACACCTTGTTTCAGGTAATATATGCTTTTGAGGTATGTGTAAAGAAAACTTTGGTATTACAATAACACTTCTTGATAACATTAACCTGTTAAACTTAAGCAAGTTTATTTAAGGCACACACAGTTTCATAACATCTATCTGTTGCATAAACATCTGAACTAATTTGTAATGTAATTATTATATTCCCTTTTGTCTTGAAATTCAAGTGCTACAGATCATAACTGAGTAGAATTTACCGCTAAAACCAGAGATATTTCATCAGGGAAAGCAGGAATCCAGTATGTGCCTTACATAGAACAACCATGAACTGGATGCAAATCCCCTGGGCTATGCACTAGTTTGTGGTTAAATAAATAGTATTATTTATTATTGTATTATTTCACAATATTTTTGGACTGCTGCATTACCACTCAACTCCTAGAGGTTGCAGTATCTCTATTAAAATAATAAAGCCAGTACATAAACACTGAATACCAAATTCTCTGTGGTGTCTGTTAATAGCAATAAGCTGTGAATTAAAAGCCATATGAAACAGTTCAGACGTCTGATAATTTTAAACAGCATACTATAGTTTGTGGATAAAATATGCTATTAAAGAGAATCCTGCATTTATTTATAGCAGCTTTATGCACTGTACAGATCTAAATGCATTGATGCCAGGATTCATATTAGCATGTTATAGGGAATATTTTCTGAAATCTCTAGAAGTATTTAGGAAATGACCAAGGGTAGAAGGAAAAGAAGGACCTAATCATATCCTTACATTGGGAAATCAAGCACTCTGAATAAACAGGTTACTTTAAACATTTCAAAATTATTTACTTGGTATACTTATAAACATTGAAGAAGTTTAGGCTTATAAAATATGTTGTTCAAAAATGCCTCTGGATTATCCTGAAGATAATTTTGGAGTAGAACTTACATCTTTGACCTAATATTAATTTAATTTATTAATTTGCACTGTCCAATTTGAAGTGGAATATTTTAGTTTGGTATCCTTTTTTACATCCACCTGTGTTGTTTTTTTCAGTGAATAATAAACTCGGGGGGTTAATCTTTTAACTTAGTTGGAAATAATGTACAGAAAGATATCCCAAGCCAAACCCTAAATCACTTGATGGCTTGAATTTATTACAAAAGTCAGGAAAGTAGACTCGCATGGTGTGCTAAGCCATAAACCATGACTCAGAAGCCACAGTAATTAGATGAGCATCTTGTGCTAAGCTAGAATCTTCCAAACAACTTTATGCTGTAGCATGATTTGTGAACACAGCCTCAGTTTCTTCGGTTAGGGTTGAAATGGAAGGCCTTAGTAGGAACACATTTGGGATCTATGTTCCTTTCTCTCTGACACTCATTGTGGAAACTTATTTTATTTAAACAGTTTATTTGCTCATGTACCAAAGGGGTGGGGGGGATCTTTTTTGTGACCTAGCAGCCTAGCTTGTACATTCTAGTTTCACATGTGAATTCATCTCCAAGAAGTCAGATGCTTGACTTAAAAGCTGTATTAACTGGTCTGTTTAGCTTTACGTTACTAAAACTATAAAAAAAGGAATGGCTGTATGTCATTACGCAGACCTGACATTTGATGCTTATTTTGATTACCATATTACTACATTGTCTAAGTGCATGGAGCCTTCTTGTTTGTCCTACTTTGATCCAGTCTTCCATAGCACATTGCTGCTGCTTCAGTATTGCAGCTCCCACTGTGAGGTGTTCATCTGTCCACTAGCTGCTGTTTCCTTCCCAGTAGGTGTGGACTGGCTCCTGCTGTTTAGTAACCTTGCAGCTGGAATGGAGTGGTTATGTCTATTCTACAGTCTTGCTGCCAGTAAATTCAGAATGCTTCGATTTATTTCATTTTAAAGGGGAAGGGAAAAGGAAGGTTAATTACTTAGGAATAGCAAGGATCAGCAACAGCTCCTTGCTTTCTCTAGGGGCATCTTATGATTTCACCATTATTATGAACTGGTTTCAGACTGATTAAATTAAATATAAATAGCAGCAGGGTAAGTATACAATTTAATAACGGTGTGCATAAAGCAATTTCAAAACACTTGGCACTGTGAATCCAGCCGTATGTATAGCCTCATTAATACCAAGTATGCAACAAGAACAATGGGCAAGAAAAAAACCCCAAGATAAAAGGAAGTAAATAATGATAAAACTAGTTTTGAAAATAACTTAATAGCCTAATAACCATTTTCTGGGGGGTGGGGGGAGCTTATACTATTAGTAAAACTAACGTCTGGACTGAATAGAAAAGGAAAGGTTTTTGGAGCAGAATTAGCTGAATTTGGATTTGCTGAAAGAATAATTAAAAGAAAGGAAATATAAAGGTATACAGAGTATAAGTTTTCTCTCCATCCAAAGCTCTTGAAAATATGGTTTAAGAAATCGCTTTGTGGAGCAGAGAGTATATGAAAAACTAGATATTTGAAACCTCTGGTGAAAGCTGTGGTTATAGTTGGCTATTCCCCCCCCCCTCATTTTTCTCATTTTGATATATTTTCCATAAATAGAAAAAGATTTTTAAAGAAATTCTGCCTCCATTTTTAGAGCCCTCAAAAGTGTACCTTTTCATTTTCCAGGAATGTCTATGGTGTCTTCAAAGTGTACCATAAATTAATAATTATTGGTATTTAAAACTTAAAACAATATTTAAAATAAATGCTTAAACTGACAGGTTATTAGATGAGTATTAAGGGAAATAATGGTATTTATGATTATAAGTATAGATATCTACCATGTTTCCCTGAAAATAAGACCCTGTTTTATATTTTTTTGAACCCTGAAATAAGTGCTTGGCCTCATTTCTTGCCATGTGCTCAAAAGCCCGATTGGGCTTATTATCGGGGGTGTCTTTTGGGGAAAACAGGGTAGTTACGTATATTCTTGAAAACGTGATTGAAGTGCTCTGGATTGCTTTTAAGTATTTCTGCATAGATACTCAAAACTGAATTCTCAGCTTGCATGGTACAATAATACAGTAAATCTGAGCAATATTGAAAACTTTTATTCTTAATTCCAGTTGTATTCCTAGCTTGTTTGTAAAAAGCCTGCATGCATGTGTACATTCTTTATCCAGTACCATATTGATTGGAAAAAAATCCCTTCATATATTCTTTAAAAATAAAGTATAGAAGGTTTCCCACAGCTGAAAATTCCTAAGGCTGTCTTGGAAATAGCAACCACAAAGAGTGTATTAGAAACACTGGTGACCTTTCTACAACAGTTGGAAATTGGATACAATAAGTATGGAGGGAGGTTGGCAGCAGTTTATTGGCAATTTTAATTTTAAGCCATGCAGTATTAGGAATCTATATGGTGCTTTCAGAATTCCCCATTATTACAACCGGATCTATGATGGCTTATTCTGCCTACAATAGAACGTTTAAGTCTAGCATAAAGTGAAAGTTTTAAAAATGACAGAACTAGCTGCAAAATTAATAGCTTATAGTTTTAAGATAACGTGTGTGTAAGATGAACAAACAATAGCTAGACGTTTGAGAAATAATAGCATAACAACTATAAAATGACTGAATTCCAGTAAGAGTTTTACAGCTGAAAATGATGCTCAATTAAAATTAAAGTAATTGTAGTTTGTATAGGAAGATGACAGCATTTGAGTCTGCAAAACTAAATATAAAAAGTTGGAGTGAAAATATAGATGTAGCATTAATCAGTTCTTGCCAAATCTTTCTTACTGCTGCTGCATAATGTAATATCATAGGTTAAGGAGGAGATACTCAGAAAGTAATCAAGAAATATAAAATTTATCTGTATGGCTTGGCAACTTAGAGAATAAAGAATATCAATACTGCCAACATCATTGAATGAGCAGTAGAGAAGGTTATGCTAGATAGTTTCAACTTGTCTGTCATCGCAAGGACACAGTTGTTCTGGAAAAGATACCTTCCATCCAGTTCAGTTGAAGGGAAAGTATTGTACTGAGCCAAAATAAAAGCCCTTCTCGGAGAAAAAAAAAACTAGATAAGTACTGAGTTTTACTGTGCCCTTTAGACTTTCATGATTTTTTTTTAAAAAAGTGATGCATTTAAAACAGATTGGCATCCATTGTATGCTGCCTATTTAGTGGTTTTGACTTGCTCATAGCCTAAGACAGGGGTCCCCAAACAGGCTGTGACCTGTTTGGGACTGGGCTGCGCAAGCAACTGGCCAGGGCATATGCGCATTGACTTGCCTAAGTGGCAGGCCGATGCATGTGCAGGTGTACCAGCGTGGGTCGGTTCCCCTCCCCCCAATGGGCCATCAAGCTGTAAAGGTTGGGAATCGCTGGCCTAGGGAAAGTGAGTGGTAGAGAAGAATGATTAATGTTGGTTTCTTCAGTAAAATGGCTTTAGATTAAGGTTCATCGGCCAGCATTAAACTGGACAAGGTCCACAAGTACAATGTTGGAAAATGAACTCGACCCGTCACCACAAATGTGAGATCCTTGGTGCTTGTCTGAACTTGGTTGTTGTGTGGCAGACGTTTCATTACCAAACTAGATAACATTATCAGTGCTGCAAGAGAGTGGAGTTTGCTTTCATTGTATATGCCAGTGGCTTGCCCTATCAGTGTTGGTGAGAGGGGTCTTGGTAGTTCCTTGATCTGGCATTGTATTTACTGTTAACTTATTTGTCTGCATTGGTAGATCCTTGATTGGTGTACTGACTGGGGTACCAGCACCAACAAGCAAGCTAACTAAACAGTAGCCTAATCGGGGAACCAACAGGATCGTTCCCACCAACACTGACAGGGCAAGCTACTAGTGTATAAAATGATAGCAAATCCCACTGTCTCCGAGCACTGATGATACCTAGTTTGATAATGAAATGTCTGCAAGAAATCCATCAAGCACAGACAGCATCAAGGACCCCAGAGTTCCAACTCTTGAGTTACATATATTCTCTTCTACTGATCTCTATAAATTGTACCAACTTTAGCTAGTTCGAGCTACAATACCCTTTTTTGCTTAAATTTTTTTTTAAAATCCCAATGGCAACAAAATGCTTGCTAATTTTGGGCAAAAATAGCTTCCATGAGCATTCTAGATGCCTGAGTTTGGGAGACTATGCCCAGATATTTAAAATGTGAGACCTGCTCAATGCTGGTCCTGTTTATATACCAGGTTTCCTGGCAAAATGTTTGGTTTGAGGGTTTTAATAATTTATTTTCAGTTATATTGAGGCAGGGTAACCAAGACACAGCTAAGTCCCATTGGGGTTCTAGAAAGGATTTGAGCAGAAAAGAGCTATGAAGGAGGAACGGGACAAGTGTGTTTAATATCCTTGTGAGTTAGGACTGCACTTGATAAATGGCCTTAGGGGTTGCATCTGACTTTCACAGATTTGCTATTGTGAAGGGCATGACTGAGAAACAAGTATTAAATAATTGGAGAGGCTTTTGGTTTTTCCCAGAGTTTAACTTAAGTCATAGAGTCAAGCGTGGACTTAAGTCATGAGAAAATTCATAGAGCAAACCCTGTATGTAGAGGACCTCTTGATTAGATGTTGCAAGCACTGATTAGTCATGGATTGACCTCTCCCTAAAGCCAGCTTGTCTCTTCATTAGGTGGCATCTCTTTTTCTAGCCAATCTCTTACCTTCCAGTGAAAGTTTTTGACAGAAAATATCCTAAGTAAACTAAAGGGCTGCAATTTGCCAGTCATATCTCTTTCTTCCTTTTACTTTTCATTGTATTTACTTTTAATCTTATCTACATCATATTTCTTCTGCTTTTCCTCCTGCTGCTGCTGCTGCCATATCCGTCATTGGACATTGACAATCATGAAAAGGTGCTGCTGAGTTTTGTCCAAACCAGTCCCTTAGGTTTTGAAGCCATGATGTTCTTCTGCCTGGACCTCGTTTGGCTTCAATCTTTCCCTGGAGGATTAACTGAAGGATGCCATTTTTGGGGGTGTTGCATCACATGTTCAAAATATTCTAACTTGGTGAATGCTATATAAGTTTAATTTTAAGAGGACTGTTTTAAGACAACTTGGTTTATATCAGGGGTCGCCAACCTTTCAGACCTCAGGGACCACTAAATTCATAATTTTAAATCCTGTACACCACTAATAAGGATTTTTTAAAAAAAGATAAATAGTATTTAGTGCGATATAAAAAATGCAAATTATTTTTCTGCAGACCACCAAAATTTTCTCGTGGACTACCGATTAGTGACCACTGTTTTATATCGCACACAGCAATAGCACTTATATACTGCTCCATAGTGCTTTACAGCACACTCTGAGTGGTTTACAATGTCAGCATATTGCCCCCTAAAATCTGGGTCCTCGGTTTACTGACCTCACAAGGATGAGTCCATCTTGAACCTCACCAGGATCAAAATCCAGGCTGCGGGCAGAGTTTGCCTGCAATGTTGCATTGTAACCATTGCAACACCAGGACTACCAGTGAATACATATATGAAAGTCTACATCTAAGAGTTGCAACCACTAATTGAGGATTAAATGAGTATGCCTGTGGTTTAATAATTTAATAAAATTTAATAAATAATTTAACAAAAATACATGATAAAGCTGCACGGGGTTGATCTTCTGATCTTTTTTCTCTTAGATGAGACAGACCGTGGAGTGGATCAGATAGATGGGAATGACCGGGCCAATTCTCCTGGTTGTGAAGAGAGTGATGCCAACATGAAGGAAAATCCTAAATTACGCCTCCCCACCTGCTCCGATATGATCTGTGGCTATGCCTGCCTGAAAGGTATTTTGGATAATGCAAGTGCTGTCGTATTGTCATACAATTTCTCCTGTTTTGCAGCTAAGGTATTTCTATTTCTTTCTCCTTTAATTGGGTTTGGGTTTTTTTTGTACAGGTACAGCTGCTATGAGAAATACCAAACGTGGATCATGGTATATAGAAGCTCTCGCTTCTGTGTTTGCTGAGGATGCCAGAAACACGCATGTGGCTGACATGCTAGTCAAGGTGGGCAAGGGATACTGTGCTTCGTTTCTTTTTGTGTTCTGTCTAATTTTAAAGTAGTTGTTTGCACTAAGGAGATGCAGAAAGACAAACAAACCCCAACTGGTCGTTAATAGTCCATACTTGGATCAAAACACTTGAGTTCCAGATAGCAGTATGAGGAGAAGGGATGGCAGGTAGGGAAGGAGAGAAGGAAGGCACTGACTGGAGTGGGAAATGCTGGTTGGATAATCACTACCACTGCCAGCGCCCATAGCTTTAAAGGTAGCATATCCAGCTAGTCTGCCTTTCCGCCCTCTTACCTTCTCAGAGCTTTTTTTTTTCCCCCTTATCTCCTCTTATACTGCTCTTAAAGTCAAGGATATCAGCCATGGTAACTAAGGAAGGTAGGGAAAGGGAAGTCCTGGGAAAATAAGGGTGAGTATGTTGCTTGAGTGGCTCCCTCCGCCAATCTAGCTATAATTGTTGCTGATGTCCTTGACTTCAAGAGCAAGATAAGAGACACAGCAAAAGAGGGTGCTGGAGAGATAAGTCTGTCAGAGGAGAAGGTGCACAATACTTATTGTATTTCCCACTGGATTCTATCTCAGCCAAAACCTAAAACAGTCAAGCTGTTCTTTTCTGCCAAACTGCAGCCCACCCAAAATGCTCCAGCAGAACTGAAACACAATGTAATGAGTGTGAAACAAAGTATATTTCACCTTTTTTTTTCTTAAGGTATCTACCGTATTTTTCGGACTATAAGACGCACCGGACCATAAGACGCACATAGTTTTTAGAGGAGAAAAACAAGAAAAAA
>JANHFP010007054.1:75087-85541 GCA_032468135.1 Calamaria suluensis
AAGCAGGAAGGTAGGGTTTTCGGTCGCCAGGTGGGGGGGCGGGGCGGGGGGCACGGGGCGCCCTCTGCCCCCCCGGTCGACGATGTCCCGCCAAAAGTGTGGGGAAATCTGGTGACTTTAATGTATATTCATGACTATCCAAATTGCATATTAATGTCCCTGTCAAGAGGGTTTTTTTTTAAATTAAAAAAATATTCTCATGAAAAAGAGCGAAGCAACAGCAATGTACATAAGTGACTGTTTCCATTGCTCAGAGCTTCTGCGCTCAAAACCATACCTGCATTATTTCTTTGCTGACATTTTGCTGTTACCTTCCCATTCTTTAGAGAGGCAGCAGGCTTGGGTCTCCCTGGGATGCTTTGCAGCAACAGCAGCCATTTCTGTTGTGGCCGCAGTCTCTTGTTCTGCTGATCCTAGCATTGCCCATTCTCTTTCTTCCCCGGGGCCTTGGAGAGCATGTGTGCTCAGGGAGCAAGAAAGATTCAATGTACTGGAGGTGTGAATTCTTAAGATTTTGAGACACACATCAATGGAGGAAGATGAACTTCAAGTGAGCATTCAAATAACCTATCCTGGATTACTGAAGGGCATGTGATCAAGGCCTGGGTATTCTCAAACAAATTCCCCTGCCCCCACCACTCACAGAGAAAGATATCACGGGTCAGAAATTTGATTGGCCACAGGTTGTATTTCTTATTTTAAAAAAACAGGCAAGTCGCATAGAACTTTCTTGACCCAAGACGCTGCTTCATAGAAGACTAAAAAATAGATACAATCTCCCTTGATTTAAGCTCAGACTCCAAAAGGTACCTGGAACCACCCATCTTGCTTTGTGGAATGACATAGAAGTGGTTTATCCTTGTCTTTTTGTCAACTTTCCAATCCGGTCCACAGCATCATGTGGTTCATATTTTCACCTGTGCTGCAAGCTGTGCTGAGCGTATTTGTGATGACCCCACTCAAAGTCATTACATGACAAACAAACAGAAACAAAAGTAGCAAACAGTTTTTAATACTTCAAACGTAAAGTTTCTCCTTTCTGGGTTAAAAATGTGTTAACAAAAACTAGGATGCCTGCCAAGATGCACGCTGGCCTCAGTCCAGGATTCATTAGGGAGATAAGCAAAGCCAAGAGTTCTGAAGAGTCTTACCATCAGAGTTCTGTAGATACACACAATGTTCACACTTTGACGTCAGCAAAAGGCAATCAGCCCCAGCTAACTCTTAAAAGGCCCCCATTTTACTCCCGAGTAAACCTTGCGTTCCTGAGCCCTCTTTTCCCTGCGTCTCTCCCTGGCGTCCACTGGGGGTGCTGTGCCTTCGCCTGAGCTCTCGCTCTCCCTATTCCCAGGCTTTATCGTAGCCTGCTCTTCCTCACAGCCCAACTCCCCCTCACCGCTCTCTGCCAGCTGCTCCCCCTCATCCTCTGAGTCGGATGCTGGCAGAGGCATGACAGTACTATCTTTTCTTTATTTTTGCAGTAACAAAAGGTAAATAAAAAAAAAGTGAGGATAGGACAGCAAAGCTTTCTTTTCATAGAGAAGGCATTTCTCTTGACATAGTCCTCTATCTTTATTTCATTGTGGTTAAAATGTCGCTTAAACCATTTAAGGTGCTGTTTCTCAACTTTAGCACCTGCCTTGAAGGTATGTGGACTTCAGCCTACTGATTGGGGAATTCTGGGTGTTGAAGTCCTTACATCTTCATGCTGCCAAGGTTGAGTCACGCTGCCATAGGAGGTAGATTGTGTATAAACATTGACTTTTACAGAGTTGGAGCTCAATCTGTTGGTTGTGAGTTGAAGGAAGCTTGAACTATTTTTTTCTGAAGAAAAAAAACAGTCTCTGTTAAAGTGATTTTATTGATTTTTTCCATCCTGTTAAAATCTCACTTTCCTCCAAGGAGTTGAAGGTGTAAGTCAACTTGTGGCTGAAAAAATAAAGTGAAAGATGTTTGAGAGACAGTTTCTTTCCCCTATTATAAGGCATCCATAGAAAGAGCAATGTGGGCTATGAAGCTTCCCCTTTTTTTCTATGGGTCATTTAATTTTGCAGCTGTTTCCTTCCTGCAGAATAAATACATCCAAGATTCTTTTATTCTTCCCATTAAGCCATTAGCTGATTGACCTATGGAAAAGGCAGCTCCGCCAATAGTAAGGCTGCTTTGAGTTCTTTACAGATTTAAAGAGTGACACCAACATCTTAAATTGTATCCAGCAGGCAACTGGCAGTCAATGGAGAAGCGTCCAATGCAACAATGATATGGTCTCTGTAGTTTACATTAGTAGAAAGCCTAGCCATTGCGTTTTGTAGAAGCTGTAATTTCTGAAGAATTTTCAAGGGCAGCCACAACATAAAGTTCACTGAAATGGGCCAGAGATATGTTGTAACCAAGTCCTGGATAACTACTACAAAATCTGACTAGCTCAGGAATGGTTGCATTTTGTACACTAGCTGTAATTGCATGGATAAGTTGCTCACAACAGTTACAAACAACTAATCCTTTGACAGGTGAGGTTCAAGAACACTTCCAAACTATGAACCTGCTGTTTCCCAAACGAAGTTCATCTAACACCCAAATCAGGGATTTTCTTTACCAACAGTATCTCCAATACGTCTGGACTTAGTTTCAGGTTGTCCTGTCTCATCCAATCTATTACTGAAATAGTACATAATTCTCAAGATACCGATTACTTCCTTAGAATTAGATAGTGGGGGCAGTATAGCTGGCTGCTATCAGCATACTGATGATATCCCTCTCTAAAGGTCTGGATGATCTTTACTTTAATAGTTTCAGGTAGATGTTGATCTAGAACACAGGTGTCAAACTCAATCGTGTCATGTGATGTATTGTGACATACCACTATGTTTTTTGCTTTTGTGGAGCCGGGGTGCACATGGCCTGGGTGAGGCCCATCTGGCCTACAGGCTGCCAGTTTGACAGGCCTAGTGTAGGTTAATGTGAGCCCTGGTGGCCCACAGGTTAGAGTGCAGTACTGCAGGCTACATCTGCTGACTGCCTGCTGACTGCACTTAGTTTTTGTCTGTTTTTTTTAAATAATCTTTATTAAAGTTTCAAAATGTATTTAAAATAAATAAATTTATTTATATTTAAAAATAACACAAAACAGTGACATACAAAACAAGTAAAATATGTATATACAACATATATTAAAACATTTCAATTTTATTACCACAGCCTATAGATCGGGTTTACCCTTATTATTTCTTATTTTTTGCTATTATTTTTCAAATCTCACCAGGCTCAAGGCTGACTCAGCCTCCCATCTTTCCAAGGTCAGTAAAATGAGGGCCCAGATTGTTGGGGGGCAATATGCTGACTCTGTAAAACCACTTAGAGAAGACTGTGAAGCATATTTTAATGCAAATTTCATTTTTTTTCTGGAAAAAAACCCCCATACAAGTAGTGAGCTGTCCTATGTCATAATTTCCAAAATAGACAATGATCCTTTCTTGCTGATATATGAGGGAACAGGTTATACTATGAAGAACAGCTACAACCACATCAACAAAGACTTTGAAAATCTCAGAGGGAAGGCGACGGATTTTATTCCTTCTTCCATCCCATGAAAGAAATTTGGGAATGGAAATAAGTAACAGTAGTGGTCAATTATCATTATGCAAATGGAATTGAATGGTGGGATTCCTAGGCCTGTACTGTCAAGATGGCAGACTTGAACTGCTGATGCAGCATGCACCACAGAAACACAGCAAGGTTCATTGCGAGAGCTTTCCACTGAAATTTGGTGTGGGATTGGAAACAAAACCCAGAAGGAGTCAGATAAAGCCTTCCGCATTGCAGAAAGTGTGAGTGTTGTTTAACGCTTACAACATGGGAAATAAATAGAATGAGCTTGAAGGGAAAACATTATCTAATTAATATCATATGCATTATTTAACTAATAGAATTTGTATATGTAGGTGCATGTATAGGTATGGGTACACACTGTATATAGAGTATATATTTTATTTTGAGCGCAGGCATCAGAATTTCATTTTTTAATGTGTTTACAGAAAAAAGTGACAATAAAGGTTATCTTACCTTCGTATCTGATCTAGATCTAGAGATAATCACCTTATAGATAAGATGGAGTGCATATAAATTTAATAAATAAAATAAATAAAAATATTTATTTTATTGACCTGGTCGGATGAAGTCACTGGCTTGAATCTTTCAGAAACTGAAAGATTTCAAACTTGTTCAAAACAAAGAGAAGCAACAGAAGTGACACCGCATGTTAAAAAAATACTGTTACAATTTTGCAATCTCAGCTAAGCATATGATGTTAATAATGCCTTCTGAAACCATATTGTGAATCTGTCAAAGAGCCATGAAATTGCAAGGATGCAAATATGCAGTACCCTAAGATCTTGCCAAGCCTGGTCCTTCTAGCAAATTCCTGATTTGTCTTTCGGATACTGTTCTATTTTAGAGGATTAAGGAAGGCGGCGAGATTGGCGGCACATAAATTTAAGAAAACATATAAAGAACAGTTGCTGGAATTCGGTATGTCTAGTTTAATGAAAAGAAGGACTAGGGGTGACATGATAGCAGTATTACAGTATCTCAGGGGCTGCCACAAAGAAGAGGGAGTCAAGACCTCCAAGGTCCTTCCAACTCTGTTCTTCTCTTCTCTGTTGAGGAAACAGCAACAGCAGTAAAGTGATGAAGTGGCTTCACACTGCTGGTCTTGATTTCAAGGGAAATTAAAACTGAGTGTAGTCATACACAGATCTTGGGCTTCAAATGTAGATGTTATAAATTCAGAAAGTAATCATGTGATAGGAAAAGCTAATGGAAAAATGCACTCCAGGATGTAAAAAAAAAACCCTAAGGGAGGTAAAAGTAAAATTGCAAACAATTCCTTTGAGGAAGAAAAAATGGAGACTTGCAGGAGCCTCCATGTCCATGACAATCCAAAAAACATCGTGAAGAGCTGAAAAAAAAAAGATATATAAAGAGGAAGTCTGAAAGAAGGAAGCCCACAAAGGAAGAGTTGCAGTCAGGTAACACAGCATTACAGAGTAGGAGTCAGGAAAGTGAAAGTGCAGAATCAGGTTTTTTTCCCCCCTTTCAAGATGCCTAAAGAAACCATTTTTGTTATTCTTAACATCTTTCAAAGAAAAAAAAAAGAATCAGAACTGCTCAGTAAAGATGGCAAAACACTAACAGGTAACAAGAAAAGGCAGAGGGTAATGATATACGGGAATGACCTTGGGAGACCTGGCATAGAAATGCTACCTAAAGACCAATCAGACAAGAGGGAACAAATCCCAGAGTTGCATAATGGAGAAAGAGGTTCAGGAAGAACCCTCCCTAAACATTGGGCTGTAAAGGTGATGGTGGGAGAGTTATACTTTAAGCCTTGCAAGACTGATGTCAATCTTGCCACGTAGACAATACAGGAAACAAAGGTAGATATACCATTGTATAATAAAGTTACAATAAAGTGGAATGGCTATTTTATTTAGCTATACAACCAATATTTATCTGATGCCAACATGTATTTAACAAATCTCTCTCTTGTTGTCTTCCTCCTAGCTCTCTTAGGATAGCAGTATAACTATAATTGTAGTATAACTGTCCATATACTATAAAGTGGGCGTATTAAGAAAGTCACTTTCTTATCTACAAATGCAATTAATTACATTTCCATATGGCTATTTACTTCAGTTTGTAAACTTGTTCATTTAAACCAATTGCATCTTCTTCATGTCTGTATGTTACAGATTATTTAGTTTAGCTTCTAAAGCAGCTAGACAACCCAGATGAGTTTCTTATAAATATATGGACATAGAACTCATGGGGATAGTGTACTTGGGGCTCCTATTGTGACGATTAGTTTCCAAACAATAGAATATACAGAATACTGCATTTTAACAGAATATAATAACAGAGTTGGAAGGGACCTTGGAAGAGTTCTGGTCCAAACTTCTTCTCAAGCAGGAGACTCTGTACCATTTCAGAAAAGTGGTTGTCCAATGTCTTCTTAAAATCGTCCAATGATGGAGCACCTACAACTTCTGGAGGCAGGTCATTCCACTGATTAATTGTACTCACTGTCAGAATATTTCTCCTTAATTCTAGGTTGATTTTCTCCTTGATTAGCTTCCACCCTTTGCTTCTTGTTCTGCCTTCAGGCGTTTTGGAGAATAGCTTGACCCCCTCTTCTCTGTGACAACCCCTCAACCATTGGAAAACTGCTATCTTGTCACTCCGAGTTCTTCTTTTCATGTATCCTGCAGTTGTTGATTTTTATACCAGCATTATTCCTTCTTGCAGCAATCATTAATTAGATTAGTTTAACATTCAATAATTGCCTAGAAACAATTTGGTTTATTTTCAGATTCAGTCCACTATCCTTGCCCCCCCTTCTTCAAATAAGATCTGATCTATGCATTGCAAGTGCCTGTAGGCTGGTACCTCATCATCTAATATCCACAATGTATAACTACTGTGCAATTTGGAAGATTGAGAATATACGCATCTACCAGCAGGGATTAAAAATCTCTTCAATAGTTGGGATTGGTTAACAACAGATTCATCATTCATCAATGATTATGCATCAAGAAATAAGGCTATGCATGAATGAGCTCTCATAAATCTTTTGCCCCAGGCAGAATATTCATACCATTTCACATTTACACTTTCAAGTTGTCAAGTGCAACATCACGAGATATATGTACTGCTGTGAATGTTTTACCAGTCAGGATTATGTACAAAATGTACTTGGTTTAGATTCAATGAATGTCATTTACAGCAGAGGACCTGGAATCATATCTACATTCACTTGTGCATTGGAAGGTACTTCATTCTGACATGGCTATTACTATGTGTCTAGCAGTCTCTGGCTGTCTTGTTCTGTATTGTCTCTGGAGTGTCTTGACCGCTTATTCTTCTTCTCCTCTCAGCTGTATGGCCAGTACACAGAACAACTTCCTAGTCAGAAGAAAGCAGCTGAACTTCTGAATAAAAAGTCTCAAGGCTCCTTGAAGCGGAGAAGTCAAGCTGAACTCAAAGAGGAGAGCTACTCTAAGTACCATGGTAAGCCCCAGTGAAACTGGTGCTCCCGTTTACAGATCTATATTCTCCCTATTATTTCTTAATTTTTACTAATCTTTTCCCTCCCTTTTATTCTACTTTGATCTGTAAACTGTAATAATAGAAAAGAAATGTTTTAATATGTACTGTACATATGTATAATATACAGCCGCCTTGTTTGTGGCTGTATTTGTGTTGTTTTAATGTTTCGAATTTTCAATAAAGATATTTTAAAAAAAGAAAAAAGAACCTGGTGCTCCCAAGAAGCTCACAATACCTTGGGGATTAACTGCACTGGAGTTCATTGCATATGTTGAGAGGGAAGAATGGAAAGGAAATCGACATAATGGTCATTTTTTATGCTTTCATTCTGTAGGTCTCAATTTTTTTTTTAAAAAAATCACATATCTTCCAACTGTTCCAACATTTAAAAAAGTCTCCATGATTGTGGCTGTGAGTGCATTCGGGGCAAACTATGCATTGCATGCAGTGGTAATCTTAAGGCCTTTTCATAAATGAAAACTATTTGGACTGGGAGACTTTGGGGTTGAAGAAAGGGACATAAGCATTTACTGTTAAGATCTCTTCTTCTTCTTTGAGGTTTTCTCAATGAGAATCCCAGTAATATCAGACACACTTCTTAAAGATTCTTACCCACAAATAAGATGAAACATTTCCTGACACTATCCAACAGCAGGGCAGTTATTAGGTTTGCTTTTGGATGATAGAAGTGACAAGTTCATGTGGAACAGTGTCTCTCAATCTTAGCAACTTTAAGATGTCTGGACTTCAACTCCCAGGATTCCCCAGCCGGTGATAGGAATTCTGGGAATTGAAATCCAGACATCTGTAAGTTGTTAAGGAAGTGAAACACTGATGTACAGCAATAGCAAAGCCCATTCTTGATTAACAAATACACTAGCATTCTCAAGCAATTCTGTGAAAATATAGTTTGAATTCTGAAAAATAAAGCATTTATTGTTCTGGGTTGGATACAGCTTTATTCAAAAACTGACTGGTGGTTAAGGAAGGTTTGGCTACTATTACTAATTATTTCCTTGATGAGCATTAATCAGATTCTAAGATGTTTCAGTAGGCATTTGTTTGAAAACAGGCAAGACACACACACACACACCCCAATAGGCAGTCCTGCTTTCCTGCCAGTCCACTTCCCCTCCCCTTGCCCAGTGCTTAAATGCATTTTTAAAAGAAAGCTGAAGGATGCTATGTTTTGGCTGTTTAGCTCAGAACCTGAGTCTTAAGCCTGTAGAATACTTGATTTTTAAAAAAAGTTATTAAGAAAATATACAATAACCCTACTTCTGCATACACACAGGTTAATTAATAATTCAGAAATTCAAACATATTCACATAGGGCCATGTATTAGCAATGCTGAAGAGTAGGTGTTAATGGCCTGTTAAAAATAATGCCATATGCTATTTACTGTATTTCGCCTGCATTCTCAGAGCACTGTGGGCTAAGTAACTTTCTAATTTAGATTGGACATCAATGTAAGATTTCTCAATTACATGAAATGGAGAATGTTTATTTTTTCTTTTGTTGTTTTAAGCCTAATGTTTGCTATTTTCAATGAGTTGCACAACACATGCTTGATAAAATATAGATGAGGACACTTTAAACCTGATGGATTTACTGATGCTTATGTTCTTCAACATCTCTGAATTAAGGAGAGTTTGTGCAAGCTTTAAATGTTATCTCCATCTGTTTGGAAGGAAATAACACAATCTGGCATGATTTAAGTCCTCTCATCCTGTTGATTTCGGTGGAAGAAATTTGACACATTTATTACAGTGTCATACAGTTCCCAGTGTGATATGTAGAGCTATAAAATAGTAACTTTGGTGGAAAGTTTCCCACTGTTTAAAAGACCTTCCTTTTCTGCAGCCTGTACTAAAAGTATCAAGAATTATATTACGAAGAAGCTGGGAGAAGACTGGATATTCTTGATTCTTCTGGGTGTGGTCATGGCACTAGTCAGCTGGGGGGTGGATTATGCCAGTGCCAAAAGCTTGCAAGGTACGTTGGTCCAATGTCTGAAGAAATGCTACAACTTAAAAACACATCTTATTAATGTGGTATCATTCACAACTGAAACTAATTAAAAATCTAACAAACGTAGCACATAAAGGGTCAAACAAGAGAGAGCAGAGAGATGCAGAATTTCTTGAAAGCACAGCTGACTGAAAGAGAAGCTCAGAGGTACCAGTTCTGGTCATGGAAAGTGTGCTTGTTTGTTTTCTTTCCGACTGTTTGCTCTTTCCAAAAGCAAACACTGGGCTTTTCCCTCTTAAGGTCTGTCTGGGTCTTTCACCAGGCAGGTGGATAGCTCTCACTCATAGCGAAACATCTGTTACCCAAATGAGGAAGGAAAGGTGCTTCGTTTGTTCATTAGGCTGGAATTTGGGTGGCCGCTGATCATAGAAACTGATCTGAGTTGCCTCCAGATTGGCCAATCAGTGATCCTGCCCTCTTTGAACAGATCCTGCACAGATCCTGACAAAATGCCCTTCCACAAAAAGAAAAAAAAAGGAAATGCTTGTCACTGATTTCTTCTATTCCACCCTGCCTGTCCCTGCAATTGACACAAGCCATTTGAGAATATACAGTAGATGGAGGTAGGAAAGACTGCAGAGTAAGATTCGAAAATGTCCTTGCCTTGCTTAGTTAGGCTCTGCTTGTTTAAATGTGGTCATCGTTCTGTAGTGGGCTGAGTGCAGCCAATGAGAGCTCCTGCATGGGTTGGTTGAGTGTCTGTTTTTGGGGTTCTTTTTCAGGTGCTACAATCACTCACGTCTCTTGTCATTTCCTCCCTTTCAGCTTACAAGTGGATTTACAAAGAGATGCAACCCAGCCTCCCTATGCAGTTCCTGGCCTGGGTCACCTACCCCCTCGTCCTTATCCTCTTTGCTGCCCTCTTCTGCCAGCTTGTCTCTCCGCAGGCTGTGGGTGAGGAATCAAGGGGCAGTGGGGATATATGTCTGTTCATCTCAGCCCCCAAACTATACAGCCACAACAGACCCATCCGTCAATTCCAGTCATAGGCGAAGCCCCCCTGTCCGCCTTTTTGCCTGCCAGTTCACCACCCTATGTCCATTCTTAGGGCAAAAGGGGTACACAATCAATGAGCGCTGGTTTTATTATGTCCATGGAACATGTCCTGTTTTTATCAGTGCCCCCATGGGTTTTTACATCGGGAGGAAGGACAAGGAGAGATTTGCTGCAGGCCGATAAGGACACTTTAATATCCCCCATTAATTCTTATTGCTGAAGATTCAAGCACTTGTATTTATGTGTACAGTAGCTCAGCGGGTAAGACAGCTGAGCTTGTCGATCGGAAGGTCGGCAGTTCAGCGGTTCGAATCCCTAGTGC
>JANHFP010007054.1:115591-139946 GCA_032468135.1 Calamaria suluensis
CCTGCAGGGCGATCCAAAGAGGGGAGGGGAATGCTGCAGAAAAAGGCAGCACAGAAGGCAGGCAAGCATGGCAGGGCCGCAGATCGGTTTGGGGGCCTGGCCAGCCAGCCATCGCTACCGGTTCTGTGAACTGGCCCCAATCTCCGCTACCGGTTCTACCGAACTGGTCCGAACTGGTAGCATTTCACCCCTGACATTGGCTAAAGTAAGCAGCCTGGGAAAGCGGTTGGAGCAAATTACTTCTCTTAACTTGTGAACTCCTTTTTTCCTGTGTCAGATAGAAGTTTGGGAGCAGGAGGAGCTCGAGAAAAAAGTATGCTTCAGCAGCTGCCGCATAGACCCATCTCCCTTTCAGCTAGTCGAGAGAACAGCGCTGCATAAGGTGGGTGCCTGCATTTACTCTTATTCTCTACTTTCAGATTGTTGGGGGCAAGATGCTGACTGTGAACTGCTTAGAGAGGGCTGTAAAGCACTGTGAAGTGATATATAAGTGCTATTGCTATTCTATATTCCTCTGAGTTCAGAAGAGCTTAATTCCATTTATAACCCATCTAGATGAACTCTTCCTGCTTTTGCTACCTGAGAATGCTAGCACACAAGATAAAGATAATTTAGTCTGATGGGTCATAGGTTATGTAGAATTGGAAAATTATTTAAACCACAACCTGTACTTTATTGTGTATACTGCATTACTATGTAACTCAGTATCAATTGATACTTGGTACAATTTGTTTTTTTAATGCCAACAAAGTATTGCATTGTGTTAATTGGACAAATGGGTCTCTACTTCTAACTATTCCAATTTCAGACATGAAGGTTTCATGCTTTCAGGTTTATTCATGCCAATATGGGTAAAAACAAAATGCCACCATTCTTAACCCGTTTCAAATTCTCCATGAGTTTGCAATGGTTGGCCTATTTTACTTGCTAATTTGTCTCCTCTTCTCATTTCTCTAGACACATACCTTGTTCTCATTGCTAGGACTCACCCATGCCTATGTAACCAGTATGGGAAAACTAAAGGGTGTGATTGCACTGGAAGAGGTAATTTAAATCATGTTACCTTTGCATTTTGTCCAGTAAAGAAAAGGACTCATGGAAAACCCAGAATGAAAAAAAAAGATAGTAAGGGGAGTATTACTACTTATGTACCTCTTACACTTCACTCTTACCGTTCCTTCTGGCATCCTGGTGGTACCTTTGCAGTCCACATTTAGAAAAGACAATTCATACCTTTTCTCTTCCATTTAGTTTTATTTTACATTTCATGTATTCTTTCAATATTATCAGAAATATGTAGCACAACTCCCCTATGGACTTTAGGTTCAGTTCCCAGAGCGTCTCCATACAAGCCATCAAAATGTAACTTGCAGTATCAGTACCTGCAAAAAGTAATCTGTACTATTTAATTTTATTTTCATTAAGTTTAAACTGAAATGAAATGTTTTATTTTATTTTGGCCTCTTTTTCAGCCTTCCCTAATTTTTGAAGCCTTAGTGCAGCCTTGCTAAAACTTGCAAAATCTGATATAGAGATATGTGATTATCTAGTCTACAAGATCCCCTTTTAAACCCTCTTAACATTCAGAGGAAAAAAATATATTTAGTCTTATTATGGCTTTATTGGCTATGAAGCCAACTGGATTGTGGCCTTTTCCAGGAGAGGAGAAATTAGCTTGTGGGCTTGAGCTGAATTTATACATGCTCAACTTCCATGGTTTTCTATTCCTCCTAAGAATCTTGGACCAGTGGTGAAATCCAATTTTTTTTACTACCAGCTCTGTGAACATGGCTTGGTAGGTGTGGCAGGGGAAGGATACTGCAAAATCTCAACAATTCTGCTACTGGTTCTCCAGAACCTGTCAGAACCTGTTGGATTCCACCCCTATGTTGGACCCTTTTGGTTTGTGATGGTGCTATTTATTTATTTGCCATTTCCTTCAAATGAAATTTGTTCTCTAGGGATGGAGATAATGGCTATTGAACCGCTTACTTCTTTCATGCAAATGTACTCCTCAGTATTTTTAGAGAGCAATCATTTTCAGCAACTCTCCAAATTTCCAGCCAGCACTACTTGAAGACACCTAGTTGAAGAAACCCATTGTACTGTAAAGATAATGATAATCAAGTTTTTTCCCCACCTCCTTGAGCATTTATGAAGTTCTGACTGATGACAGTTGCTTATCTTCTCCCTTTAGGAAGAGCAAAAATAGCAGAGAGTAGTAAATATCAGAGTGGAGTTCTGTCTGGAAAACCTGTGAGCTTCAATCCACCCCCACCCCCCGCCATCCCATTTGATGCCTCCAATGCCTCATATATTACACAAGGATGGAAATTGTGGCTCCTTCTGCATTTTTTTTTATGTTTAAGAAGCAAAATGGGTGCCTTAGCTTTTACAGAGAGTAAATTTTTAACCCATCCTTCCAAGGTTGATAAAAAGAGGACCCAGATTGTTGGGGGCAATATGATGACACCGTAAACTGCTTAGAGAGGTCTATAAAGTGATATATAAATCTAAGTGCTATTGCTACTTTGGTCGAGGAAGGGTACCTTTGTGCAACCTCCTTGTTAATTCTGTGTCTCTCAAACTCTCAGCTCCAGAAAGCTATTGAGGGGTCTACACGTACTGGGGTCCAACTTCGTCCTCCTCTTGCAAGTTTCCGTGATGCCACTCAGACTTCAAGCAGCAATGAGCAAACCAAGTAGTCTGAAAAGATGTGGAGCAAAGATAACAATGATACAGTCCATGGGAAATCTGCAGTAGACTCAGGACCAGAGAATTCAGTGGGTCCTAGTTCCCGTCTCACAGCAATTGTCCCTTCCCAGGTAAAGAAAAGGGATTCTCTCTGCTTCATGCTGATCTAGAATTGGAAGGCATAGAAATTTCTGGCCCAGCTGCTGAGAACATCTCAAACATACTCAAGGACTTTAACTTGTGCTCCAGAAACCTGGAAGAGGATGATAAGGATGATAACGATGACAATATAATTGCACCTTGGAAAAAAAAAATCACCTCATCTTTCAGTATAATCTGCCCACCATACTTACATTTCCGGGAAAGGCTTGTGACTGCTTTGCTGGTATCAGTGGGAGATAATTCATGCTGGAGAACTTGTGTGGCTGTGCGGACTGGCTTTCCTCTGCCATTTTCAGTGGGATGCAAGAAAGACATGATAAGCAAATGGATGGAAGGGTCCTGGCTTATATCCTCTAGTTCTGCATCCTATGATTATGATCCCTGTGTGGGGCACATGGCATGTAGGGATATATTCCAAGTGTTCTTCAGATAAACCTACCACTTTATATCATCATTCAGCATGCCATAATGTTAGCCCGGTGGGGTAGTCCAGACAAGAAGTGTAGCTTTATTGTAAGGTTGCATTAAGACAGAGGTTCCCAAACTTGGCAGCCTCAAGACTTGTGGACTTCAACTCCCAGAATCCTGACGTTCACAAGTCTTAAAACTGCCAAGTTTGGGAACTTCTGCATTAAGAGAATTTTGCCAGAGTGAAAGTATTTCTCCACACCTTTCTTTTTCCTTGCCAGAAAACTAGGGTGGGTCTATTTTGAAATGTTTCCCATGCCCTCCCTCCACCTATGGGCCTTCTTTTACACGCTGGTTGTCCATTATGTGGCTTTTCCTCCTATCTCCGAAGGTCATTCCCAGATACCATTATATATCTTCATCCATTTCAGGTGTTCTGATCTGAAGGAAGGTCAGAGATCCTAGCCCAGGCTCTGTCCTGATGTAGAGAACTCATCCCAATTTGTAAACAAAACCGGATATGACAAATGCTTCATACCCTTTTGCCTTTTTACAATGTCTTTTCTTTTGAAATAAGCTCCAATCTATGCTCTACTTGTGCCCCCTCACAACTTGTTCTCATTTTGTCATTATAGGCATTTATATTATACGATGTCATTTCTACTAATTTGTACATCCTTGTCCTAAAAAAGAAAAACTCCCATAAATTGAAATATTCATCCGATACTTGTTGCTGGGGTAAAAATACTAAAACAAGTCTAATTCTTTATTGAGGATATTATCACCAAATATACTTGACTAAATAATAATCAAGCAACGGCTACTATCCAGCAAGTTCCCCATCTTGCCTATGCAGACACATTCATAAACCTTCAATTCTATCTGTAGTGATGCATTTGTCAGAACATTACTATTTAAGTGAAGACTTTGAAAAAATAATGTCAAACCAGAAGGGAATGTTAGTGAAGTCTAAATGCTGATTGAGCCAAGGATTCAAGTTAAGGCTGTTTAAATATCACTTACATCTTAAATGTCCTACTGTTAATACTTGAAAGAAATTTCTACAAATGCTGTCTTAAACGTATTTGTACCTGATGACTAAAAACTGATGTGGGAAGAAATTGATGTGTTGAGAAGCAGCATCAATAAATGAAAGAGAGGGTGGCATTTCTAAGGATATATCTGCATTTCATAACCTTTATACAAATCTAACAACACTGACTCTTGAGAATCAAGAATCCCTAAGAGGATGGTACTGAACATTCTGTAAGAAATAACAAGCACAACTAAACTTAATGATTGTTAATTGAGTTCAATGATTCATTGGAAGTATATGGCACACAACTAAATAAGTTGGTTACTTGCTTTAACCTAACCTCTTGCGCCTATAATCCATTCTTGTTGCAGCCATTGCACTCAAACTGTAATTCTTTTTGTACTGTTTCACTAGTACTGTACAGTACCAGTACTGTAGGATCATCCACTCTCAGTACAGATGTGTTAATTTTTTTTTGAACTAGTGTTTCTGAGCAAAATTTGGTCTAATAAATGGAGAAAAAAATGTTTTGGGGTTTTTGGCTCAGATGAGGAGCCTAGCTTGACAACAAAGACAATCAGTGTCAAAGAGATTAAAATTTAGTCCTTGTAAATCCTCTTGCCTTTTTGGCTAGATTTTCTCAGGGAAATAAGCACATTATTCCAAGCAGAATAGTATCAGTGTCAAGTTAAAATAATCATCATATATTTAGAGAAGAGATTGGAAAGAACATGGAAGTTGCTCAGACTTCCACTGTCATGGTTTCCATTCAGCCATGGCAAATTATAATGTCAGATTGTCACTGAATTTCAATGTTTCATGGAGTTGTTAGTGGATCTGAAAAAGGAAACAAGGTGGTAATCTTACCTATGGTGGATTTTACCATTATTTCTAGGAAATGCCCTCCTCAGGTTTGTCAGAACTGCATTGGACAGGGTTTTTGTTGGGAATTGTGTCAGTGTCTTGAGTGTTTTGAGGCAATTTGACAGCCATGTCCCAGAGTGCCTATTCAAGACTGATTAAATGCAGATCAGCTTTATCTAATCACTGTTTAGTCATTCTTTCAACAAACACACAATTTGCTGGTATATACATTTTAGTGCTGATTTCTATGAGTTTGTCACCAGGATCCTGGCTGTTTGGAACAGTACTCTAACAAAATCCACAATCTGGGATACGTAGCAAGCACCTAAGGCAAATCATTGCCAGCTTCTTTGATTTTTCCCATGCCTGGGTCAAAATGGATAAAGGTCTGTGAATCATTGAATTTTGATTCTGACATTCATTTGCATCAATAGCCTGCGATATCAAATGAGAATGCAAACAGGGCTTGTTCTCAGCTGAGCAGTAAGCAGGACCACCTTTCAAAAGCATAGAAATTATTTCTTTTATTCTTGTTGTTGTCCCACGACTGCTTCTCCCATGTCACAAGCTGCAACATCTGGGAATCTCTTACTCTACCTAAATAGTCCTCTAATTTATTTAGTCCACATCTTTACTTGAGTGATAAATCTTTTGTTTGGCTTATACTGCTTCAGATGGATGGATGGAGTAGTCAGCTATTTTTTTAAAATGCCCAGAGAAACTAGATGCCATGGTACCAAGGATGTGAAGAATTTCATTAATATACTGTAAAAGGTAGTGCCACATCCACAGCCTGTAGAAATTTTAAGACTTTCTTCAGCCTGCCATTCATTAGAGACAATTAGAGGAAGCAAAAACAAACCAACCAACTCCATATAGTCTCTGCTCACATTCTTCAGAATTACCAATGGCATTTTGCTTTGCCTAGGTGTACTAATGATATTCCGATAATACCTTTATTTTGTTCCAAGATTGGGAGTACAATTTCTTAAGTAACAATCACTACTAAATTCCATAATCTTCAGTCCAGAAAGACACTGTTTACTCTTCTACTGGTGTAAACTTACCTTGGTCGTCCTTTCTGGGCCAGTAAGTAGATAAAAGAGAAGGATGAAATATGTACTCTTTGATTCTCTAAGGTAAAGTTTCCCTCATAAAGTTTCCTTATGTGCTAGTCTTTTCCGACTCTAATAGTCAGAATCTCTGATTCTATAGACAATCTTAGAAATGTTATTCTGGAGGTTTCATGCACACAAACATATTTCTGGAAAAGAAAAGTCGTGTGGGCAGGACTATAAGAACACCAAGATAGGGCTGCATAAATACAGTATCGGTTTTTAGACCAAAAATATGAAGAGATGCTGTAATGTAAATTGTATTTCTGCCAATGGTATTTCTGAAACTTCTCACCTTTACATCAGCCTGATTTTGCAGTTATTGGAGGTCTAGATTATGGGTTTTTCTGAGTACTTGTGCTTCATCTACTTACATGTAGTTCTCATTTATGTGATCAACAGCTGTGTTAAGTGTTCACAAGATTGGAAATCACATGACCACAACTGTGCTTTCCTTTCCCTAATCCCCTGACTTTTGAACGTTCATCCCAGTGCTGGGATAATTAGTAAGAAAATAATTAATGTTCATATTTACACTAAATGGAGAGGAAGGGATTGCAAGAGTAAGCAGGCACACAATGGAGAATCCACATCAAAGACCAATGAGCTGGAATCAACAACCACGAATGTGCTATGCAAACTGTCTGGTATATTCCCCATTGTGGGCCTGTTTATGTAATCCCTTTCTCTCCAATCTTTTTCCTCTGTACTTAGGCACAAGAGAGATTGATCACTGCTTGTTTTTCTCTTCACACACACCCTTCCTTTCTATGGAACAGACATGCTCCATATTTCATTGTACTAGGTAGAATCTGAGGAATTGGGCTGGGGTGGGGGAGAGAAACTTTTTTCTTCTTACATTGACACCAATATATTTAAAATTAAATGACAAAACATTAAGTCTTAACCATGCTTTAAAAATACATACTCGCTTGGCGAAGGACACCCATTCAACTCTTTATAACTAATGCAGAGTTACACTGAAATGACCTCTATAAACATAAATACTGCTACAAATGGCAGCTATATTTCTATTTACTTCTGACCGCCTCCATTAAAAAGCAGTAAAATTTATCACAGGTTATCATGACTTTCACTAAGCAGATGCCCTGAGTTATAGATCTGTTTATCTTGGTCAGAAAGATTAACGGAGGTGCTGTGTTAATTGAAGTAAGCCCTGTAGTCATGATGCAGGTTTTTCAAACTGTGTTCCATGTAATCCTTGAAAATACGATGGAATTCTATGAGAAACCTGGGATTAAAAATAAGAAGCTAAATCAAATGCAGCCAATTTTTCCATCACTGGAGCTTTGTCTTTTGACCAGGAGCTCCAGCCAAATTTCATTTTCTGGGGGGAAAAATTTTGAAACCACCTGCTATAGACTTTACGGAGGAGGACCTGATTCACTGCTACAATTTTCAGTAACAACTCTACATTTACAACAATATTGGCATATTCTTCAATGGAAATGTTTGCCAGATACTAACTGTGAGGCCTACACTTTTGAATGGAGAAGAACGTATGCTTTATCTGTCCATACTTAGCAGACAGGAATCTATCAGATTGCACAATCCATTTGGAGGAACTTCCCAAAAGAAATAAAACACACTTCCACCAACCACAATGGCAAAACCACGTGCTGTTTAATAACATTAACTTGATGAGGTTCTTACATGCCCTTGCAGGCAACACTCCCTTTTCCTCAATGGCTATTAACCGTAACCAGGCATGAAACGCCATATAATTTTTATACCTACAGATATAGTTACACACAGGCACACAGACACACATGTGTATGTGTGCACAAAAGATATATGTATATATATTGAGAGAGAGAATATATATTCTCATAAATCACATTATCAAAAACATGCACAGAATAACCAATAATAATAATAATAATAATAATAATAATAATAATTAAAAAAAGGTTTAAGCAAAGATGTTTTGGAGCTGGAAGACCAAAGGCAAATCTGGTTTTTTTTTCTGCTCGAGTGTCCCAGGACTGAAGGAGGCGAGAGGGTTATTTTGTAAACCCACTTCTACTTTTCCTCTCATTCCTTTCCTGGAATGTCAATTAATCCCATATTTTAAAGATGGGAAGAAAACTATCCCTCCCTTCTTCAGAAATTCAGAATTGTGAAAAGTCTTAAGACTGGTCTCTCTTTATAAACTTCCCTGCAAGTCAACCTTAATAAGTTTAATAATAAAAAAACACGCCCCAAACCTTTGGTTTCCTTAAACATGGTTCAATTACACTAGCCACTATTTCTTCATCTTTATATAGTTCCTGTATTTAATGTCCTGTATTATGCTCTTAATATTATCCACCACTATGGAAAGCTTTTCTTTTTCTTTAAAAAAAAGTCCCTTCTAATGGGAAAATTACTTGTGAGGTTCATTTTCTAGCTTGGAGGATGGGCCCACCATGTCATGCACAGCACCAAATGAACAGGAGAAATATTTAAAAAAATATGGTACTATATTCAAAAATGATTTTTATCTCTCAGACAATATTTTGCAGTTATTAGAAATAACAGTAAATTAACATCCAAACTTATATTTGCGGATACAAAGTTTGGAACAAAACTCAAGACATCTATGGCGATAACATTTAAGGAAAAAGGAAACAAAAAACAAGTGCCATACTGAAGTATGTATAGTATTGTAATGTCTACAGAAATATACTACAGGTATATTCCTGCAGAACAACTGAATTAATTAAAATAAACTATGAATTTATTTAAAATACCTTTTCTGCTTGCTTCACTACTACTAAGCCTCTCAACTTGAATATGAAAGTTTCAGATTATAACTCAGTTTCCCACAATTATAATACTCCTTCAGATATAATTATTTGTGCACAGAAACCTGGCTTAGAATATCTTACCCCTGATCACCTGCCCCACCAACTGCTGAGAATTACCTTTGCATAGAAAAGCATTGAAAACTTGGCTTCCCCCACCCCTGGCAATAAAAAATGGTACCATCTAGATACAACTTTACTGTGTTGTGAAATCCAGGTCAGGGATCTGTATGCACTTGACAGCATCACCCACAAAACAAAATGGGGGATGATTTAAAATGAAAAATGTTGCAACAAGTAGAGCAAATGCAGCTTTTCCACCACTGCTTCAATTATTTTGTCTCCCAATTATCTTGATTGTTGAGCAGCTCAGTGACAGGAAGAAAAAGTTCAGCAGAACCTGAAGGTATTTTGCAGCCCAGGGTGAGGCAGCAGAATAAAACCTCTGTATATATAAAACATAGCAAATATTCTGTACCTAAGTTGTTCCAGAGTTCTTTTTTTTTTCTCTTATGAGCAGCCGGTAAATACAGAGATAATGAAGGGGCTACAACAAAGTAAGCAAAATCTCTGGCACCAAAGCTAATTTAGTGACTTTCAAAAACAGTACAAGTTTTATCTGCAGCTATAATTATAATTATCTCCACCTATAATATGCCATCTTCTTTATTTACTAGATGGCTGCATTTTTAAGTGAAATATGATTAAGAGATTGACTTCAATCCCCTTGAAAGTACCAAAAGTAATAAATTAAGCCACTAGCCATTTTCTCAGTCATTTTTACATAATAAGTTAATGCCTAATATAAATGCATGGATCACAGTAGTTCTTTGTAGAGTCCCAATTTCTCATTTTATTCCTGACTCATGCAAGAAGTACCTGCCATTGTCTGGATTGAACTAAAGACAGAGTGGTGTAATGGTTAAGGTGCTAGACTAGAGGATCGGATTCCAGCCTGGCTTTTGTCATAGAAGATCATAGGGTGACTTGGTCTACTTACTTTCTCTCAGTCCAACCTATCTCACAGATTTTGGTTAGGGAGCAACTGCTATGTCCATTGCTCCTGAAGGAAAGAAAGGGAAGCTATATGTTGCACCTATGAGTAAGTAAACAGATCTTAGAGTGGAGAAATGCAAATGAGAGTAAGAAACAATTCATCAGCAACAGGATAACAAAGCAGTTCAACACAGGCAGATTTTAGGTAGTCGAGTCCATCGTTGGGGATGGTATGTGCCAAAAATGTCAAGATGGCAATAATGACCATGTGACTGAGGCCCAGCCACTTGTATAGCGCACACATGTACAAGGGGACAGAATTTCAATATCGTGGTCATGATCGCCACCTTGAGCTTTTTTGACCACCATCATCTCCTGGATGCCACTGCTTTAGGCCTGCCTAAGGGACAAAAAGCATTGCTTCTTACACTCCTTTGCAGTTCAATGAGCCAACTCATTTCCTAATTATTTTTTTTAAAGGAAGCTAGCTTGATTTAGGTGGCAGGGAATTAAGGGGACTTCAAAGGGGTGCTTTTGCTTTTCAACTTCTCTGAAACATACAAAACTATTGCTCTTCATGAATGACTTCCTCTATGTCCTGGAGTGAGACAGGGCCTTCTCTCACATCTAATATAGAAGTCTTTCTAAGCACCAATTCTAAAGGTCTTATTGCCAGAAACTTGTTCCTAAAAAGAGGTGAATAAGTTGACTGGGGTTAATGGGAACTGAAATCCAATACAGTTGAAAGACACCATACTAGGGCACAGGAATGCTGTCCCCAGAATCTGTCTCCTGGCTTAAATCCTTTAATCTAGTTCTTTCCCTCTGCTCTGCTGTTTTCCAGCAGAGGATTGAAATCATCACAAAAAAGCGACATCATGACGTCTGTGTGGGTGGGCAGAGCCTCCCACAGCCGTTGCTACCAGTCCGCGCAAGCTTGATAGAACCAGCTGAATTTCACCCCTACTTCCATGACATTTTAAATGTGTCAGTGTTACTATATGTAACTATTAACCATTTAGCCCACTGTAATAATGTCTTGATATTAATATTTAAGCAAGACACAATGTATATCCGGTTGCCATTTTTACAAAAGTCCTATTTTCATAAACGTCCTGGTGATTTTCATATATACCCAGATGTTTCATTCAAGGAGAAAAAGGCAGGAAGAAGCAGAGTTAGTTATCTACATTGAAATTGAAAAACATGGATGATGCATGTACGATTGGCACTGACTAGGCAGGATATAGGAGGCACATAAAGTATCTGAATAACGTTTGTTTTTTTAAAAAAATGCAGCGGCAAAGCTTTGGATTCTATTTTGAAAAAGGGAGAATGGTTTATTCTTTCCTCAGGGGCTACCGATTTACTCAAAAGTAGCTCCTACAGCTATTTCTTTCCTCACAAAACTTGTTGGTTTCCCCTTATCAGTGGAATAATTCTGTTAGAAATTATTTAAGTGGCCTTCCCTCACTTAAGAAAAGTTCCTCTAACAATTACTAAACTAAATTAAGGGGGTTGGGGGAAATGGAGGATTCAATTGGTCGTCAAGGTTTGAGGACATTTTGTTTTCTTTCATTCCTAGTTAATTCTTGAGCTAGCAAATAAGAGCTTGTCACTATGCCCCCAGTGTTGTGATGTCATCCACCATGATGTCATCTTTCATAATGTCATCTTTCAGTTCTTCTAGCAATTAAGAAAGGGGAAAGGAGAGGGATTTAGGGCTCACAGACGAGGACAAGCAGGGGACAGGCATTTATGGAATGTTTCCTTCAGGACTCTTTGGCAATCCCTTGATAACCCGTTCAAAATCGTTCTGTAAAACTGCTCAAATACCTTGAAATTAAAGCTAGCTAGCATTAATGCCACAACATAAGCACTGCAATATTGCACCCAGAGAAAAGTATTGAGTGTGTAGTACAAAATACACTATTTGCTAACTATGATTCTACTGCTGTCATGGTTCATGCAAAGGATCAGGAAGCGGCAGCAGAGGGTTAAAAATGACTTCAAGGGATTCCCCCCCCAAAGGATGTCAAGGAAATCCAATGCCATCTTTTACTTCATTAAAAAAAGATTAGACATTCCTAATGGTTTCATGAATAATCCTCTATAAGAACGGTGTCATTATTCAAGTACCTAAGCCAGGAATGGGGAACCTAAAGTCTCTCTATATGGTCTAAGTCAAGGGTCTCCCAACCTTGGCAATTTTAAGGCTTGTGGAATTCAACTCCCAGAATACTCCAGCCAGCTCTGGAGAGAATTCTGGGAGTTGAAGTCCACAAGTCTTAAAGTTGCAAAGGTTGGAGTCCCCTGATCTAAGTGAAACTCCCAGAAGTCTTGGACCAGTGGTGAGGACAGGTTTACAACTTCTGCAGAGGGGTGCATTCCTCAACCTTGGCATAATCTCCAGGCATCGGTACAACAGTGTCTTACACATGAGCACAAACCTACACATCCCCTCCAATATTCTTCAGCCAGGAATTCACTGCCTATCAGTTTAGAGGTGTTCAAAATATGAAGCTACACAGTGTTATCTGAACTGCACGGTTTCATTTTGCTTCCAAATTTTTAAGAAGCCAAGCGATTAAAAAAGAAAGGCATGCACATTACGAATGTGGTGCATGTAACAAATGTGAAATTTCTGAACGTGACCACGTTAACGTGAAATCATTGAGAGTTAATAAACACAGCCCTCATAGACTAAAAGGTTTTTTTCCCCTTAGGCTTTCTGTGGCAAGGGACTGGGGTTTTCAGATACAGATTGCTGATGAATAACAATAAGGCAGTAGAGCTGGAGAACTGAGAGCGCAGACTGAAGCATGGGGCTGTAACCCTCCTTTAAGTGCCCTTTTTTTCCTAATGATCTTTCCTGGGTTTTTTTTCTCAATCAGGCTCCAAGCCCAGAAATAAACCCCCCTATAAAGTGGTAAAAAGGGTGTGCAGTAATGCTGTGCTATCAGACTGTTTCCTTCTACAAAAAATTAAAAAAAGTCATTCCCAACTTTCCTGATTGAGGCTTTCTAACCACAGTATACTCAGAGATGCAGAACTGCCCTGGCTGGCACAGGCAGTCCCATCTTTTGATAATAGTATTTGTTCTTCAGTTAGCTGGTACTAAAGCATTTATATCAGGAATCACTTTGAGCCGTTTCCATTCAGTTCAGTGAACCTGAATTGACTCTGTTTAGTAGCTGAGATTGCAAGATTTGTTGTTACTTTTGAAGGTGTCACACAGATCTGTTTTATTGTATGAATAGAGCAATACAGCCATTCTGATTATTTTGTCCAATAAGATGAAAGCTGTAGTGTTTTAGGATTTGGATGCTACACAACAGATAACTGAAGCTGAAGGGTTTTTTTCCCTCATCTGTGGCCAAGTGTAACTGAGTAAGTTTTTTCTCTGCTGATGTACATGGCTAAAAGCAGAACCATCAGTACATTTAAACATAGGGTACAATAGGTAAGATATTTTAAAAGGCAAGATCCCTTTGTAGGGGATGGAGGGAGAGGAAGGTAAATGGAGTTTCATATCCCGAACAATTCTATTTATTTATAAACCCTCCCCAAGAACTGTACAATTTAAAAGAAAATATGGTTATCTTTGTTTGGTAGAACTTTCCAATGATAGTTATAGAAATCTACAATACAGTTGTGATTCTCTATTCCATCGTACACGTTGTACAGTCACATCTCCAGTTCTACAAACACAAAATTAGCTTTCCCTTGTTGCTTCTTTACTGATTTCCATGCAATATGACCCTCTGGCATCTCTCAGACTGAGAAAAATATACATCTTTCAAACATTTGTGATATGTGGCATTATCAAATGCATGTTGCTTACATTTCCCTTTAAAAAAGACAGACAATAAAATAAGGTATCTAAACAAGATGAGCCACTTATTATCAAGTTCAGTGAGCGCCAAGATGAATGCAGGATACATTTACACAGAAACAAATTACCGTAAACATCCAGGTTTAGTCCTGGTCCTGGATAGGCACATGGAGCATTAATGGTTAGGAGGAAAGGAGAATCAGGCTGCCTGAATCTCCACCCTCCCCCATCACAATACTTGAAACATCTCAAAGCTTTCTGGTTATCCTGAAGGCTCGATGATGTTGGAGTAACAGGAATTTCATTCATTCTTCATTTGCAGAGGTGGCACACTCTGCACTCTTCATGGTTCTGCATCGTTGCTGGGAGAATTCCCCACCACTGACTGAACGCCAGAATGCAGCAATTTAAGAGAGAGAAAAAAAATATACATATGCAAGAACATGAGGTGTTGTCCTCATATCCAGCAAAGTTCCGTATCCAATCCTCTTAAGCCTTCAGAGGTTGGCACTGTAGCATGTAAACATATTTTAAAAGAGAGGTGGGCTCCCAAAGGCTCAGAGGTTGAGCAGCCTCCCCAACCCAAGGAGCCAGGAAGAGTAAGGAAACAGAGACAAGGAAAAGAACGGTGACAAAAAGGGCTTTTCTTTTCATGCATTTTGCTTTTGATTATTTTTGCCTGACCGTGTCTGTGTGATGGAAACGTTCTCGAAGAAGGTGCAGTAAAGGGGAAGACAAGAGTTTCTCGGTGGTTGAAATGCATGGAGTCCCCCTCAATACGTCACGAAAAGGGTGGGTGGGGAGCACTTCAGCTCCCTTTTGCTGATGACATCTGAATGCAAAGCTTCTGGACCCAAGGTTTTTCCCCTTTGTCCTACACCGAGGGGTAAATTCTGAGTAAATAAAGTGTTGCTGTGCAATTTACTCTTCAATTTTCTAGCCGGCAGCAGACCCAGAGAAAGCAAATCAGTTGCAAGCCACATGGAAATGTCAGGTAAATAGAATGGTGCAGGAACAGAGGAGGAAGAGAGCAGAGAAAACGCTATTAGATGTGGTTGTTTTCTCACAGGACAGTGTAGGGTCACCTTTCATGGCAGCGTCCTTATTTTTGCTCTTTTAATGATGACCGTGAACTTTTTTAAAAAATTAATTCTGGTCGTTTTCATATTATTATTTTCTTCCATTGTTTGTGTCTGACCAACAATGGTAAAAGAACACAGTATTAAAAAAAACTAGGTTTTATAATGCTAAATTCCATTTATCTGCCAGAACAAACCAAATAACTGAGAAAAAGGAATAACTTGAGGTCAAACTCTCTGGGCCACAAAACCTAGCATTCATTCACACACACACACCCAAAAAAAACCTTCTTCAAATAAAAATTGAGAAAAATGTGCCGCTTACTTTTTTCTTATTCTTGACTGAGCTTACAAATATTTGTCACTAGAACAAAAATCCTAGCAGGAAAATGAATGGGAACAGTAGAGAATTACTCTTGGTCCAGTCTCAATTTTGCAATATTTTCAGAGGAACTTACAAGTCTAGAAAAGGAGTATTACCTTACACTAGATGGCACCAGGCCATTCCCTCTGATGGCCAAAAAAACCTGTTGCAACGTAAACATTTGGGGGGAAAATAGGTGAAAACTAAGTACATAGTTAAGCCTTGGTGTGTGTTTGCTTTTGTTTCTTTGCCTTGTCTTCGCTGTATACAATGGAAAGACTGAACTCCATGTCTGCATAAATTATAAGACTGACAGACGACCCCCCTCTCCCTTTTCCCTACATGCAGTGCCCAATAATAAATAGAGGGGGCATGGGAAAAACCCTCTCCAGCCCCCATATAGGCAAAGTTAACAGAGTGGGTGGGTGCATAAAGAGGCTTTCAGCGGCATGCACACGTGCTGAGGAATGGAGGTTTGAATTGGACTCAAGAGTTTTATCAGTTTTATCAGGGAATAGTCACTACCCCTAAAGTCCTAGTCTGGATCCATGCCCTCCATCCACTTCATGGTCCCTCTAGGCCTCAAGTGAAAGCTTCCCTCCAAATAGCACCTCACTTCCATAAGTAGAATTCTTGATGAGGCCTGGCTTTTTGTTGCTGTTGCAAAGTTATGTCCCTCTCTCCCTATCATTGATCCACCGGGTTCCAAGAGGCAGACCGGAGCAGCGTTTTTCTCAGAGGCTACGTTCATTGAATCAGCCTCGCAAAACCACTCTTGATACCAGCGTCACTTGTGCCCACTGTTTGCAATGTCCACATGAGGCCACTGTCTTGCATTCCCTGAGCTTTCTGGGCAGTAAGTCTTAAAGGTTCAGCCTAACCTGTGCAGGAGGAGAGGGGCCGGGGGGGGGGAGAGTTAGCAATGCCCAGCACTTTGGTCCTTGGCTTACCTTTCCATAAATCTAAGGATAAACAAAGTGTGCCATGGGGAACTGGGGAAACTGGGATAAGGGGAATTGAGGCGCTGGAGAGGGGCTTCCCTGACACTTTCCCCCACCCGTGTTTCCCATGCATATTGTCAAAGGTTTTCAACAGCCAGCATCAGTTATTGGTTTCACCTTCTTCCTCATCAAAGGACTGAACTCCAGATGATGTAACATCAGAAACCTTGCGGCTAAGGGCAGCAGGCTCTGCCTCCTCTCTGGGTGAAAGAGACTCCAGATCCCGGCATACAACATCGTCCTCTTCTGGAGAAGGTTTCTTGTTCAACAGGGGGGCTTTCTCCAGCACGGGGTCCCCTTCCTCTTCTGCGTGAACTCCCACAAGAGTGCTGGATTCAGCATTCCCATTACCAATGCTATCATCACCGCTAGGAGTCGTCTGAGCTGGCCATACATCTACAAGGCCAGTATTTTGGAACACAGCCTGTTGCACTTGCTGGTTTTGTTGCTGCTGCTGCTGCGGTATCTGCTGCTGCTGCTGCTGCTGCTGTTGCATTTGCAACAGGTGGTGCTGCTGGATAAGGTTGTTCTGGATTAAAACACTTTCCTGCAGGTTAGACTGGCATTCCTCAAAGTTCTGGCCGAGGTAAGAGCCAGCAGCTGGAGACGCAATGAGGGACTGATCACTGGTTTCCCAAGCATCAGATGAACCCAGGCAGTACATGCCTTGTGAGACGTAAGAGTGAGGCCAGCTGTCATACTGCACCTGGGCCAGGTGTTCTGCACAGGAGGTAGGGAGAGAAGAATAAAAAAAAGAGAGAGAGAGAGAGAGAGAAAGAAAAAGAGAGAGAGGTGAAAGGCAGAATTGAAGAAGACATAGGAAAGACGTAAGCAACAAGATTTTGCCCTTAAAATGGTTATTTACACAGCTGTTAGAACCTCACAGCTGTGAAGATGCATTCATGATTTACATCCAGGTACTTTGATTAATCCAATGTACAGATCAAGTGAATATGGACTGAGAGTATATATATATTCATGTTAGGTGTCTATGAGATAATTAATAATGGCTAAAATTTTCCACTTGTTTATTCTAGGAAAGAAAGTATATTTAGCTATCTCTCTGAAACCTCTTTATGGCTTATTTGTTAAATGTGGATAACTAATGTGTTTTTAAATGTAAACATATACAAACTACATATATGTTGACTGGAATGTAAGCATGCCTGGTTAATACAGAATAGCTCAGGTGTGTCAAACCTGTGGCCCACGGGTTGGGTACACCACGTGCTGGCCATGTCCACCCCCCCCATTTTAGCAAAGGGGGAAAAGTTGTGATACGTCAGGTGATGAAAATATGACACTGCAAGTTTGACACCTCTGGAATAGCTCTACCTTACTTCCAGTAGAAGAGTTCACCATCCCAAATGGTCTTCTTCAAATAAATATCATCTGCTTGTTGACAATTAGTATGTCAGCCGGAAGGTTAGATTTAGTAATTTCCCATCTTGCTACTGAGAGGGATTTTAAGCCAGTCTGGAGGACATCCATTGAGTTGCATCAGCCCCTATTTGTATTCTGAAGCAACATGGTCTAGACACAAGTTTGACCTAAATTCAACGAAGCTAGAGGCACAGAGAGGTGCCTACCAGGTGGTGTTGAGGGACAAACAATGAAAGTAGAAGAAATAATATAATACAAGCTGTGCCTTAAAGAGTTCAGAGATCTAGATCAGGGGTCTCCAACCTTGGTAACTTGTAGATTTGTGGTCTTCAACTCCCAGAGTTCCTCAGCCAGCAATGGCTAATCTAGTGCAGGAGTCTCCAACCTTGGCAACTTTAAAGCTTAGCTGGCTGAGAAACTCTGGGAGTCCACAAGTCTTCAAGTTGCCAAGGTTGAAGACCCCTGATCTAGATAATATTAACTGAATACTGGTTACAATAACCTTCTAACTGTGGCCGTTATTAGGGGATTTAAGGCTGACAGCAGCTTTCTTATTTAATATGTTCAGTGCTGATAAAATATTTAAAACTAGAATTTTCTTCCTTAGTGCTTAGCCAATGTATGACACAAATAAACAGAAAGTTCAGAACAGATAACTAGGACTGGTATGCTTCTCCCAACCAGTATAGCCTTAGCCTTCTCTAATTGTCTCATGAGAAAAAGATTACCTGTCGCTTTATGTCCATCTCCTGGAAGCCTAAGAAGAAAATAAACATTCACCTTGATTCTCCATCATCTCTTGATAGTTTTCATTGTAGTTGCCAGCTTGGTTTTCCTGATTGGAGTTGACACTTACATCCTCACCATCCATGGAAGACCAGGCCATCAGTGTGGCTTCTGAGATAGCAAACTGTTGCATCACTCCTAAAATATCAAAATACGTAAAAGAGTGAATGTCAACGATTCAAACTCATTCCAACACTCGCCAATAACCGCATATATCTGTCATTTCACTGTTTTTCTTTTTACTGTCTCACTGTCCAATATGCTGATCAATATCCTGTCTCAAAATTCCAAATTGGATTCTGAAATTTTATATTTTGAATGGACAATCTTGTATCAGAATGGCTGTCTCATGCATATAGGTGCACAAGAATAAATCCCACCCTCAAAGCATTCAGAAATGTTTGGAAGTTGCTAAAAAATAGGGAATAGGAATACAGAATCATATAGTAAAGTTATACATGGTATCAGAGCCAGAGATATGATCTATTACATCTAAGGAGGGAAAAGGAATAATTCAGCATAGAGACATTTTCAATTGAAATCTTTATTTGTTTTATTTGAGCCTGGGGAATAAGATAGTGAAAAGATATTATCTATACTGAGAGATTTGAATGGGTCCAGATCAGTGGTGAAATCTGAACCGGTTTGCTATAGGTTTGCTGGCTAAGCATGCGCACTATCAAACACATGCCCATGCGTAGTATGTGCCAAACGAAGGCTTGGGAAGGTAAGTAGAAGCGAGGGGGGGGGAATCAGCTGTGGCACGCAAATTAGTGCTACATATGTGCTAGTCGTTTCCGACTCTAGGGGGCAGTGTTCATCTCTGTTTCAAAGCTGAAGAGCCAGCACTGTCCGAAGACGTCTCCGTGGTCATGTGGCTGGCATGACTAAACGCCAAAGGCGCACGGAAACCCTGTTACCTTCCCACCAAAGGTGGTCCCTATTTTTTCTACTTGCATTTTTTCTGTGCTTTCGAAACTGCTAGGTTGGCAGAAGCTGGGACAAGTAATGGGAATTCACCCCATTACGTGGCACTAGGGATTTGAACCACTGAACTGCCAACCTTCCGATGGACAAGCAAGCTAAACCCCGCTTCACAGCTGATCCCCCCTGCTGTTTTACTTATCTGCCCAAGCCTCCTTCTGGCACATGCTGTACATACCAAAAGGAATACACTGTACACACCAAAAGGAGGCTTGGGCAGGTAAGTAAAACAGTGAGGGGGGGATAAGCTGTGGTGTGCGATTTAGCTTTGCTAGAAAGCAGGATTTCCTGCTTTCTAGCAAACCCGCTGCACAACTGATTGTTGGAAATACTGGTTCGGAGGAACCAGTACCTTTTTTTAACTAACGGTTTGCCCGAACCAGTAGTTTTTATCGCTACCGCTTTGCCTGAACTGGAGCGAACTGGTAGCATTTCACCCTTGGTCCAGATCCACTCCGGAGGAAGCATACCTCCTCTGAAATAACTCTTGGATTATTTTCACACTTCTTTAAATGTAAGATCAGAAATTGTTTATGTCCAAACATCTGAATATCCTTAGTCCATCTATGCAATCCAAAGAAAAGCTAGATTCCAAATAAATAGGTTTGGAATTTTGATTCTAATGAAATGACAACATCTGCCTAATCCAGGTGTTTGGGCAGGACTCAACAGTTGGACAACAATGTCAAACCCAGCCTAAACATCTGACTAACAGTGAAAGCAACCATAATAATAGAGGAACAGTCATTATGACTCCACAAGTCTAGAAAAACTATTCTGTATCCCACTTGCCCCCCCTCCTCCTCCTCCTCTTCCTCCTTGTCTACCCAGAGCCATTCACATACAGAGAGGTGGTAGCGTACCTGCAAGGAATCGGGCCTCTTTTTCTCCATCACTCAGGTCAGAGTAAGCATCTGCATCCTTACGTACTGTCTCATGAGTATGCTGCTGCTGGCTGCTGCCTTTGCCCCAGCCTTGCCACTCAATCATGTGCGCAACGCGACCCTGCCCCATGGCAGTGGGCTTGGTGACGTGATCCTTCATGCTGCGGGATATCCCTAAGGCGCCAGACATTAATAAAACAAAGAGGGGCTATTCTACTGCACCAGAGCAATCTGTCGTGGCAACCTAGGACAAGTCTACTTTGCTCTCTCTTCCTGTCCCAACATAATTGCTCTACTGTTACAGGAGACTCCCCATGAAGGTTATAAAATATGCGCCATGGAACTCAGAAACTGAATTGCTTTACCATCTTTTTATCTGAACAATACAATTATTTCTCACTGCAGAGGAGAATCTGGGCTCGACGGCAAGAGGCTAATTGGGGCCACAATGTAACGAGATGTGTAATGAATTTTAAACATCCAACAAAATATGATAATAAATGTGCATAAGCAATATGCTTTCTAAAAAAAAAAATGTTATGGGGAGCGAAGTCAGGACTGCACCGCTGAGGAATTAAGCCCTCATGGTTCTCCTAGAAATTCTCTTCTATCCTCACTCAAACATCATGTATTTTATAAATTTGCTCTTTGACCGCAGAGAGAAGTTTTCATGGCACTTAAGGTAGTTTTTCCTCCTGATGCGCACAAGAGCAAATATGTGCTGGGTCTTTGGCTGTAGCACAGCATGAGGGAAAAAATAGATGAACTTATACATATCTAGACTGATCCTAAAGCACTTAAAATGTGTCATTGACATTGCCTAATGGCAGTTAGAGAATTTAATGAGACAGAAAACAAAACTGATCTATGTATTACATAAAAAATTAACACTCTTTAAAACGACAGAATATTGATTTTAGCTGTCTATTCCCCAACCTTTGCTCTTTATGGGACAGGATGTAACTTTTCTACCTATAAATCAAAATGTTTATAAAATTATAGTAGGTAAAAACATGAAATTATACAGCTTAACGTTAATTCATCAAAGTTAAATATACTAATAGTAATGTATTAATTGTTAATAAAAACAGGGTTTCTATTTTCAGAATGTTTTCAACCATGAAATATTAATGTTAATTAATTCTAGCACTTGCTTCTTTTCCTAGCTATGACTAAGATTTTCAAAAGCTTTAAACAGATTTATAGAACTTCTTTAATTCTGTGAATCTTTGGTTTCATTCTTTCCTTTTTCTCTACTATGAGCAAATTGAATAGAAAATTCTGTTATTTAAAATGCTTTTAAGGACAAAATTCTTCCCAAGGCTGCTTACATAATGTAATCACATGGAATAAATGCATAAATAATGAAACAGTAAACATTTATAAAGGGCAAAAATCACAGCATCATAATAATACTAAGACCAACTAATACTAAAATCAAAATACAACTGCATCTAATCCCAGAACTATCCCCACATCACTCTCATGAAAAGCAGAAAAGAATAAAGAATAAATAAAGTCATGAATATGACTTTAGAAAGTCATATTCATGACTTTCTAAAATTGATGAGGTTTGATAGCTTGTAGATGCCAACCATTCCAGGAATGTACAATACTGTAGAAAAACCCTGTCATGTTGTATTGGTCAGCTTTTCACCCTCAAAGAAGGCAAGAGAAATTACTGTTCTTTAAAGGTGAACAGGTTGGTACAGGTGAGGGTAACATCCTCTAAATAATTTAACCCTTAACGAGTGCTTTAGGGTTAAATCCAGAGCTTTAATAGTTACTCTGAAATAACCTGATATCCAGTGCCATGTAACCCAGACACTCCATATCCCAAAACATTCGAAATGGATAATTTTATAGGCAGTTGCAGATTATAGCCCATCCTTGTCACCCTTACTGAATGGATAACCAAAGTGAAGTCTGGAGAACTAATCTAGTTCCTGAGCATCCCAGTCATTCAGCTTTTCCCATAGGAAGAGTGCTCTAGAGCACTCTTAGCAATTTTAAACCTGGTGGACTTCAACTTCTGGGAATTGAAGTCCGCTAGGCTTAAAGTTGCCAAGGTTGGAGACCCCTGCTCTAGAACAAAGGGTCCTCAAAAGTGGAATCTCTACCTACAGCAAATAGTTTCGCTATCCAAGGATTCTTTTTCTTGCCTGATTAAATTTTCACTTGTTCATTCTCGCTCATCCTCAAGCAGTGCTTTTGCACTGAAATAAAGGTGAGACCAGCACATAACTTTAGGAAAACACTCCTCAATCCTATGTTCTTTAGAACTTTGGTCCATGGCTCCCCCACCCTCAGTTAATCTGAGAGTCGTGATTCAGTACTGAGAGGTATTAAACTTAGGAAGGCTGTTGGGAAGAAACCATATATGTGTTAATAAAGCATAAAGCTTTAGAAGTGCATTAGCAATTAAATGTCAAGAAAAAAAAGAATACATCACCACCACCCCTTATTTTGGTGGGGAAAGATTTTTTTTTTTTGTATTCGCGAAAAAGACCTTTTTCTGTAATATGTGAAAGGTACTGTCCAGTGCTGTCCAGTTTTTATTTTTACCCCAGGCAGACAATAGTGAATTCTTGTTATGCACTCAACCACACCTACCTGCTCCAACACAGAAATGTGAAGGTGTAACGAACCAATTCCAAGACATAAGTGCAATGAGGGAATTAATGAATATGTGGCAATGAATCCTGCAATTTGGGTAGCTAATAATAAAGTTACCAAAAGTTTCGTTTTACTCCCATTATTTCATAAAGATTTGAAGTTAGGGCAAAAAGTGGATAAAACCCAGGTTAGCAAAAAATTACATTTCACATTCACAGGTTTTGATATCCTCACCAGATAAAGATGATTTTGCAAGAGCTCCAATCCCATAGGCATTTGAGTTTCGTTTCAGTTTGGGAAGGATTGAGGTTGTATCTTCCATGGATAGCTGAAAACAGGTCATACCAAGAGATAAAACATGAGATAGAGAAAAGGAGCAGGAAGTATTCTGATCTGAGTTTCTAAGAAAACAGGAAATCTAAATCTAAAATAGAAGGAACAAAGAAGAAAACAACAACAGCAACAACAACAACAGTAACTGCAGAAAGTTTCTAAGGCAAGTATTAGTTTTAAATCAGCTCTAATGAGCTAAAGTTACATTTGGTGTCTGACTGGAATGTGTTTTGCCAGCAATTTATGATATATTATATGAGAAGGTTAAAAGACAGAACATAAATAAAATTCAAGGTAAAACTTCCTGTGTATGTAAAGCTCCCAAGCGCTTCAGAGAGTTTCTAACGTAACAACTAATGACATAACAAAGGAAACCATCACCTTGGTAGTGGATTATAAATTTAGACAAGTTTATATCACTGCGATACCTATATAATGATGTAAATTGCTGAGTAGTGGAAGTGAGTAGAGAAAAATAAGAGTGGATTACTGTTATCTGGGTTCAGCAGATAAGGTCAGAAAGTATTTTTCAAAGGTGAAGATTTCCCCAGCTGCTTTCTTATTTTGATTTAGTATACAGTAGAAGCCAGATAGATAAAGGAAAGACTAGGTTCCTGGAACTCTGCACAGAAGTCACTACTTCTTCTGCTCTACAGCAAGTAACAGAGCATACCTCATGTCTTAGTATTTTTTTCTGTCTCTACTTCTGATCTTTGAATGCTACATAAAATAAACACTCAACATTATTGTTGAGGAACATGGTGCACAATCACAAAGTGCAAAGAAGAAAAATGCATATATAGGAATTGAAATTGGGTACAAATCCTCCAAAACCACAGGTTTGTCAGTTATTTTTCCTTCTATATTATCCATACAATAAGTAAGAATTCATACTCCTGAAATGTTCTCTCTCCTTACTGAAAATCCCTTCCCCAGACATACACTAGATTAGGGGCCTCCAACCTTGGCAACTCTAAGACTTGTGGACTTCAACTCCCAGAGATCCTC
>JANHFP010007063.1:7610-19839 GCA_032468135.1 Calamaria suluensis
ATTTTTCCTTCCTTCCTTCATTTCGCCTTCCTTCCTTCTCTTCCTTCCTTCCTTCCTTTATTATTTTCTTTCTCCTTCCTTCTCTTTCCCCTTCCTTCCTTCTTTTCCTTCCTCCCTCCCTTCCTCCCTTCCTTCCTTCCTTCCTTTCTTTCTTTCATCCATCTCTTTCCCCTTTTGTCCTTTTCTTTTCCTTCATTCTTTAATTCTTCCTTCTTTTTTTCCTTCCTTCCTTCCTTCTCTTTCTCTTTCCCTTTCCTTTCTTTTTCCTTCATTCTCTCCCCTTCCTTTCCTTCTTTTTTCCTTTTTTCCTTTCTTCTCTTTCTCCTTCCTTCCTTTTCTTTTTCCTTCCTTCCTTCATTTCTCATTCCTTCTTTTCCTTCTTTCCTTCCTTCCTTCCTTTCTTCTCTCTTTCTCCCTCCTTTCTTCTTTTATTTTTCTTCATTCTCTCTTTCTCCTTCCTTCTTTCTTTTCCTTCCTTCCTTGCTTCCTTTCTTCTCTTTCTCCTTCCTTCCTTTTCTTCTTCCTTCGTTCCTTCATTTCTCCTTCCTTGTTTTCCTTCCTTCCTTGGCTCTTCTCCTAAATGATTGTGAGCATGTGCAGAGCGCACGTTCATCGTACAAGCCTGCAAAGCACGCTGGTTGTGAGCGCGCACACAGGCAAAGCACGCGCACAAAGAGGAGGCGGAGGGAGGCAGTGGTTGGAGCCAGCCAGCCCTGGCTCCTACCTATTGTGACAGCCCTTTGGTTCACAAGCCAAGCTCCTTACTCAGAGCGGAGGGAGAACCCGAAGCCCTAATATGGAGCTGCAGCTGCGATACGCTGGCGGTTGTGAAACCTGCCCGGTTGGGAGCTCCTTCTCAGAATGCCGTCCCGGGAGGACTTAATCCGGGCAAAAGGAACAGACTCAGCAAAAGAGGAGGCTTGCATTGCGCATAAAGGACGACTCCCGTATGGAAATTTATGACATCAGGGGTGAAATCCCAGCCCTGCCCTGTCTGGGTGGAAAACAATGGAGGGGGGAGGGGAGAAATAACAACAATTGACATTGTTGTGAGTGTGAACAACCGTCCGGGCCATCCATCCCGAAAAGACAAACAGTCCTCGAACTCACAACCGCCAAGGGACCGGGAATTTCTACCGCTAAGCAAGGCTTCGTTCAGTGAGTTGGGCTCAAATTCACCGCCTTTTTCTTCCTTGGTTGCCAAGCAAATCACTGCCGTTGTTAAGTGAGTCACACGGTCGTTATGTGAATCCAGCTTCCTCCACCGATTCGTTTACCGGAAGCCATTTGGGAAGGTCAGAGAGCGGCGATCGCAAAGCCCTGGCAGACGGCCACCATTGTTAGATAAATGCCCGCTGGAACAGCGGACTGGTTTTGACCATCTGGGGATGCTGCAATGGTCATAAGTGTGAGGATTGGTCGTAAGTTACTTTTTTTCAGGAGCGCTGCCACTTCGAATGGGGGCTTAACAGTTGTACACTATCTGCGTCCATGAAGGCAAAATCCAGTTGGCGGGAAACGTCCAGGAAACACCCAGTTGTTGATAACGGAGGATTTGAACCACATCAACTGGGAATCTGACACTGGGGCAGAAAAAACAAATCCAACAACTTCTCCACATGTGCAAAACATCTGCAGAAAAGTTGTAGACTCTCTAGAAAAAGTGCAGAGAAGAGCAACCAGGAGGATGAGGGGACTAGAGGCTCAAACAGACGATGAACGGTTGCAGGAACTGGGCCTGGCTGGTCTAGGGAAGGGAAGGACCAGGGGAGACAGGAGAGCATCTTCCAATACTCGGGGGGCTGCCCCAGAGAGGAGGAAGGGGGTCAAGCTATTCTCCAAAGCACCCAAAGGCCAGAGAACGAACAATGGATGGAAACTGACCAAGGAGAGATTCAACCTGGAAATAAGGAGGAATTTCCTGACAGTGAGAACAATCAACCCATGGAACAGAAGTTGCCTTCGGAAATTGTGGGAGCTTAGAAGCTTTCAAGAAGAGATTGGACCGCCATCTGTCAGAAATGGTTTGGGTTGTGATGACAAAGCTATGGCAGAGCCTTCTCTGTGGGCACACCAGCCGTCGCCCCAGCCCTGCTCCACCATGCACCCTAACCCCAACCCCCCCCCGGCCAGCTGGTCTTCAGGTTTCCGTCGCACATGCACCGGGTGCAGGGTGCATGCGTGGGGAGCACTACATATTGCAGTTTGGGGGTGCGTGCCCCCTGCACCCAGTGGAAGGCCTCATGTGCCAACCTAGAAGCCAGAAATGAACGATGTGTGGGGAGGCAGGGCGCATCCGCGGGGGACTCAGTACCAAAAAAGTTCGCCAATCACTGGTGCACGGTCTCCGTCTTGGGTGGAGGGTTGGACTAGATGACCTCCAAGGTGCCTTCCTGCTCCGTTATTCTCTTATACTTTCCATAATTACCATTTTGGGAAAAAAATACAATCGCGGCTGATAGAAATCGCGCAACAAAACAATGCAACTAAAACCAGAATTGTTTCCTTTGGGATCTCTAAGTGATAATTTTGTAAAGCCAATTAAGTGTTTGATGCGTCACATTGTGACGGCAGCGAGGATATCGTAGGCACAGGAACGGAAAAGCGAAAATATTCCAAAGGAAAACGCAACGATGCAAAAGATCTTTTGACCGCGCGGAAACGGACAGACTCACTTTGATGCTAATCGACGAAAGAGACTCACAATTCTACGCTGTTTAGGACAACTGGTATCAACGGATTAAAAATAGGAAATAAAATGTCCGTCAACTCAACTCAACAGAATGAAATTCAGAACGACCGATAAACGTCTCGCCGGCTTGGGTTAAAAATTTTAATTTAGGGTATAGGGGTTTTAAATATTTATAATGGGGATTTTACATTAATTTTAATATTTTATAGATGATTTTAGAGCCATTGTACAATTTAATATGTTATTTTAACTTTTTTAGAATTGTATATTTTATGTGATTATGGCTGTACACCGCCCCGAGTCCGTGAGGAGAGGGGCGGTATAGAAATTCAATAAATCAAATCAAATCAAATCAAATAAAGAGGACATTAGGACAGGAATGGTAGGCATGTTGGTGCTCTTATGCACGCCTCTTTTATTGCCAACCTTTACAAAAAAAAACCTACATAAATTACAGGAGACACAGATTATCTATGGGACATGCCACACCTGTCCATATTTACTTTATATTTTAGGATGTTAAATTTACAGGGGAGAACAAACACTTTCCTTCTATGTTCATGCATAAACGTGCCCCTTTGCTTTACTTTTTCATAATGGCTCACATTCTGCATGCATCATCATACATATCTAGTGGAACAATTTGTGATCTGACCAGCTTCCTGACTCTCAGCTGCAAAAGGGAAATATTATGTAAATGATACAATGAGTTATATTTGGCTGGATTATCTGAAAGCATTTGAAACATGATGCCTTGTGAGAAGCAGTAACTCTCTAATCCAAATTAGAATCATGATATCAGATGTTCAGATGTTATTGACCAGGACAATGCTGGAAATTCATGGCCTTAGAAATATACATTATAATCTACTTTCTGATAAGCATGATTATTATTTTTGATAACTTCCTTTAATTTTAGCCACTCTTATGAGCAAATTATAGTGAAAAGAGATTAAAACCTTAAAAACATCCACAAACTACCACACATCCCTTAATAATATCTAATGTATGCAAGTAATAGTACATAGTAATGTAGAAAGATCTTCAATAAATGGTGTTGATAGTCTGCATTTGTATGTAACAAAGATAAGTGATTTTTATAATAGAAAATAGTTCCCAAAGTCCTAATTGAAATTTCCACAGCTTTTTAAAAGGCAAACCCAAATCACAAATGTTAGTGTGACACAAGGAAAACTTATCTTAACAATATACTATCATATGTTCTCTTAATTAGGCATACATGAAATGCAGTTTTCAATTTTGTCCATATTAATATTTTGAGCAATATGGCCTATACACACTACTCAAAATTCAAATATAATCTCAGTTTGGGCATAGAATTTAGCAAGGTGAATTAAAATTATGGTGATGCAAATTCAAATGTCTTTTCAGATATGAAATTTCAAAAGGGACTTAGTTTTAGTCGTTGGTTGGAAATAGAAATTGTACTAAGCTATAATGTGATTGTTTTATTCTGACTGAGCTTTTTTTGGTTGAAACCAACCATTGTGACTTATAAATTACTGTTTATAGCATATCAATAATAATATTGATCTCACAAAATTAATAATTGCACTATATGGATGAATTGAGTTCAGAACTCAGGCTCAAAAGCTTGTGAAAATCTCCAAGATGGATATTGTGACCTTGGGATTACCTTGGGATTGCTACTGGCATTACAGCCGTGTTTTGTGTGTGAAAGCAATGAGCTTTTATTTTATTTAAATCAGATTTTTATTTTTATTTTTTAAAGAGACACATATCTCTTTTTTAAAGAGGTATGTGAAAGGTAGGAACATGAATCTAAGATATGAAATTATTTTTGCTCACTTATTTTAATCTATTATATTGTGAATCATCCTTAGCTCAAAAATTTATGGTAATTTTGAAAGCATGAGAAAAATCTGTCTAGTTATAGGCACTAGAAAAACATGTTGTTTGTTTTAGTAAGGTGATTTCTTATCTCTATCTTTTTCTGCATTTACTAAATAAATCCTAAATAAATCCACTCCTACACCTACTACTGCTAGTACCACCACCAAAGTATTTATCTGAGGCCATGGTTTGCATCACTAAATATCACATCAAACTTAGTGTAATCAGAATAGCACTGGAAGGGACCTTGGACATCTTCTAGTCTCACCTCCTCCTCAAGCAGCAGACTCTATATCAGGGGTGTCCAAACTTGGCAACTTTAAGACTTGTGGACTTCAACTTCCAGTTCAGCTTTGCTGGCTGAAGAATTCTGACAGTTGAAGTCCACAAGTCTTAAAGTTTCTAGGTTTGTACACCCCTATGCCTATACCATTTCAGACAGGCGCCTGTCCCAGTCTTTTCTTAAAAATCTTCTACCTACAATTTCTGAATGCAAACTGTTTCTTGGTGTATGAGAAAGTAAGAGAGCTGTCATTTGGAATCATGCTTTTTAAAGAAAAAATCATTTGAAAAATATACACTGTCACATTGTAACAGAATTTTTGATCCTATGACAGCCCATCCTTAGTATTAGCAGCAGTGTGGGTTGATCTGACGAACCTTTTCTGAAGAAGCTAAATGAAATTGTTTGGTCAATACTTGAGTAAATAAGGATCAGACAAAAAATATCCTGGAAAAAGACAATGTCCAGTTACAATGGTATTTGTTATCATATAAGGAATTAATTAATTTCACAAAATAGATGCTTTGTTTTACAAGCCATATATATTAATCTGTGTTCATCCATCCGTTCAATTTATTTCATTTTGTGTGGTCCCTAGCCAGCCCATACACACAGACACAAACACACTGTTATAATGGAAGAAATACATAAGATTGTTTCATGGACCTATTTGTGGGGCATCTGGCAGTCTTAACTGCAAAGCAGGGCAGCTCAGCAATTTAGAAGATTCTTTTTGTATATTCTTATTGTCTGTTGGATTTTCTTTTGGACGAAAGTATCTTAAATTCAGAGTCAAATTCCTTTTGGATAATTATAGGCTGCTGCTGTTCATGCAGACTAAAATTGTGTTTGTCTATTTTGGTAACCTTACAGCTACTGCTTATTCATATTCACCTTGTCATCAACTGCAATTTCACATTTTTTTCACACCTACTACTACTAGCCCATCTGTTCCCAATTCTATATTTGTGCACCTGGTTTGTTTTTCCTAAGCATAAGCATTGCATTTGTGTCTATTACATTTCATTCTGCTCTTTTCAGACTGTCACTTATTTTAATCTATCATGATTATTTTCCAATTTCTTTCTGTATTCTACATCAATGTTTGTCAACTTCAGAAACTTTTAAGATGTGTGGACTTAAACTTCAAGCCCATGTCGAAGTCTATGCTAAAGTTGCTGAGGCTGAAAAACATTCTTCTAGATCAGGGGTCTCCAGACTTGGCAATTTTAAGAGTTGTGGACTTCACTCCCAAAATTCCTCAGCCAGCTTTGCTTAAAGTTGTCTTAAAGTTGCCAAGTTTAGAGATCCCTGATCTAAATCAATCATCATAAATAAAATAAATAAATAAAATAAATAAATCAGGATCTTTCTAGAGGGTTTGTAATTGCGCTTTGAATTTGTCCTCGTTTTAGAAATACCATCCATCTTAGATTATTTAGCTTTTTCCTTGCTAGAAGAAAAAAACTGGCTGTGAAGATTGCAAATGGCAATCGTGTATCATGGGACACTGCAACTGCCCATAAATGTGAGGCATCCAAATCACACGGCTATGGGGGTGCTCAGGTGGTCAAAATTCCTTTGACTGGTTGTAATCCTCATGTCAAGGACTACCTGTGTATTCAAGTCGATAGAATAAAAACAAAATCAAATCACAAAAACTTTGTCTTATTAAACGTGCATCAAAGTACACTCAGGCAAACACTTCCTTATATTATAAAACTTCCTTATATTATAAAGGCAGATGAAAGTATTTTGCTTGGCATGGTTTTTCTTTATTAACAGCATTAATTGTATAATGTCAGAAATTCTCTCTCTTTCTTGATACTATCTTTTTTTAAAAATAAAACTTTGTTTATTATATTAATAAAAATAAAAGAAATAAACAATGAAGGAGCGGGGATATAGTACAGTATTCTCAGCTGTATGACACTGTTCTTGTTAACCCTCATCTAAATTATTTTTTTAAAATGTTCACATGCACACAAATTATAATTTTCCAGATCAGTTGATCACTTACTTGAAATTCTCGCTCTTTTTAATCTACCTTACTCATGTTCACAGAATTATTTTATTCCTTCTAAGTTACATATTTTTTTCATGTGTCAATCATGTGACTAATACACCGTTGGGCCCCTTTGCTAACCTCAGGGATGGTTTCCCACCAAGACTGTCACTCCCTGAATGGCACATAAGCCCTGTCTCTGCCGGTCCCCAAGAGAAGCCTGTCTTTTTCCAGGGCTTGCAGGAGTGGGAGGAGACTTCTCTTTTGGGGCGAGGCAGCCTCTCAGCCTGGTCGGGCAATGGAGGGGGCCAGGCAGGTCAGGGAATGCTCGCTCAGGTGCACCAGGTGGCAGAGGCTAAGAGGGGTCACCTGGGAGTCCCCAGCAGAGGGGGAAAAGGTCACTCTTGTTAAGGCAGTGGGCGCAGAGAAGCAGAAGAGAGTGGTGGTGGTGGCATTTGCCAAAAGACAGAATGGGGCTGCTTACAGGCTATTTAACTCTCTCGGTCCCCCTGTCCACCTTTCTGACATACACATGCGTGCATGCAGATGCACGCACACACACTCACTCACACATAAAGATGCCTCCTTTCCTTCCTTTCTCTCCCTCCCTCCCCCTGCCCTCTCTCTCTATCCTCCAACAACACACAAATTTTCCCATAATGCGCACTCCTGCGCTGAGTTAAAAATCTGTGCGCTACGAGCCCAAAATCTGTGCGCCAGCATGTTAGCACAGCTTAGAAGGAACATTATCTCTGACTTTGGGTTTGACATTATATTGAGATATCTTTATAGAAGTGACTTGTTCATACTATTATGGAAAAGCAAACAGCTGTGATTTGATATTAAGGCCTTATTTTATTGTAACAGAGAGTCGAAAGTCAATGCTTCATTTTCTTTCTTTTTTTATAACTTGCCTCACTTTACTTCCCCATTTCCCCTCCCCCCAATGTTCTTCTATTTACTTTTGTATTTTGAATTTTATAATACTCTATAACCAGTTGTGGTTTCAAATCCCGGCACTACTGGTTTGCTATCAGTAGCACTTGATGCATTTGATGATGTCTGGGTGGGTGGGCGGGGCCTCCCGCCACCCTCACTACCAGTTCGCCTGAAACAGGCAAAACGGGTGCAACCCACTGTCTATAACTTAGTAAAACAGTGCTCTTTTTTAACTTGGTCAATTTTTATATTATTATGAAATATGAAGAAATTAAGCAAAAATGAAATCAGTAAAACAGTACTTGTTTTTTTCTCCTTGGTCAAATTATTGTTATTGATTTCATTTTTGCTTAATTTCTTCATATTTCCATCTTTTCACTAAATTTGCATCCAGAGAAATATAGAATTAGAGTTAGAAAATGTTCTTCATTTCTTCATTTTTTGGGGTGAAAAGTTAAGATTACGGTAAACAATGATCACAATCTATTGTCTAAAAACTAAGTCTGAAAATAAAATTCAACATGAACAAAGGAATATGAGGTTTGCTGATTCCATCCCCCATTTGACCTGCATTAGAGTGAAATAAGGCATGGAGTCTTAAAGTTGGCTCCAACATCTGGAGGAACCAACTTTAAGACTCTACAACCAGAAAATATGTGTCACATTAGAGAGAGATGTAAAACTTGCAATTTTGCCAGCCAATGGTCTAAAAAAAGCTCCTTCTTTTTCCAGGCTACATGTTAAACCTCTACCTACAGATTTTTCCATAAAACAACTCTCCATCACATGAGTGTCATCATACTGTTACACTCATTTGGTCAGGACACTATCTGTACTATGACTTCATTTCCCAAGCACTTGATACTGTCTCACACTTCGAAAATATTCATAAATGCATTGGAAAAACTATAACAGATAGATATAAGAAAAAACTATAACAGATAGATACAGTATAAGGAAGAATATCCATGAACAGAACAAAAGCCTACCCGTTCTTCAAAAATAAATGGCTACCACAAATCATTACAATATATTATTATGCTATGCTTTCCCCAGGATGAAATATGTGTACCTGCATCTGTAAGAAAACAGCTATATATTGTTTTTTGACACTGGACAAACTCACATATTCTATTGGTGGGCTAAAATAAGTCAAGATTGAGCCAACTTTAGCCTTCCCTCTTATCTTTCTATGCCATACATCTTCCTCTTTCTGTCCTCTTCCCAACTGCAAATATTTTTGAGATATATCTTTGGATAATGGTAGTATACATTTATTGAGCTTACTTTTAATTGTGGTTCGCCAGGGTTCAAATTATCTCTATCAAAGTAGAATTAGAGAATTGGTTTCAATTTCTTTCTTTTTTATGTAGATGTTATATGTTGTATTCCAGCAATACTTCTGCAGTGCAACAATTCAGAAGTAAAAGTTGTCTTGAGTATTTATAATCTGTGTGGAATTTGCATCCTGCAACTTCTTGGGAAATGTCAGCTAATTGATGTTTGGGAATGGTGTTTCCACCTATTCTAATCTGTCTGCTCCATCAGTGTTTTGTGCATGGTTTTCATCAAAAGCTTCATTGGATGGTAGATCATATGTAGTTTCACTGATGTGCTCCTCTGATCTTTCCTGGTCAATTATTTTCATATTTTCCCAGTCAGATATGCGATTCATCCACTTAAACAGATATTTGGGAGATGCATCACTTACGCTTGAAAATGGAAAAACACATTGCTTTATTGCAGCTAAGGATGTGATCATTCTCACATTTGCATTCTGCCAAGTATGGACAATATCTCCTCACTAACAGAAGGAAGTCAGCAAGCAGCAGAGCCATGGACAATCAGCATGGCTTTGTTCATCTGTTCAGCCTAGCTGTCATGTCTCCATTAGCAAACATAGAGAGAATCAAAATAAGATATTAAATAAAAGGTCCTTATACAGTTTGATATTTTTGTAAACATTCTGGTCAACCGTGAAAAGAAGCAGATGGTATCATATTCCTAAATACTATATCAGCTTCCTAAATACACTCATTACTTTTTTCTGAGCACATGCAACTTTTCGGTTCCTTTCTCCATTAGTTGACAGAACACCACAGATATTCTTAACTTTATACTCTGAATTTAATTATTGCCTCCACAGTTCTGGGGTTTGGACAAATCAATCCATATGAACCTATTTTTCAAGCAAGCACATTCAGCAAGTCACACTTATTGATGTCAAAACAGGCAAGTCAACCTGGTCTTTTTAAAGTTGTCTTTTTTAACAATTCATGTTGTTGTTGTTGTTGTAATTGCATCTGGCACATAGTTATGTCAGAACTCTATAGATGTAAGAGAAGTCCTGTCTGCTACAATTCAATAAAGACTGTGAATTTTTTATTGGTAAACAAGTTTTATACAGTGCTTGTGCTTCCTTTTGGCCAACATACATACATAGAAACATACATAGGAATTAGAAAATAACTATGTATCTGACTCATTACTTTGTTTTGAATTCAGAGTGGATGCATGCATATAGTAAATAAAATATATTCTTAAATTCATTTTTAATAACAAGGAAGAAAGTCAGTACTGGGTTCCTCTCACCTTCGCTACCAGTCCAGAACCAGGATCGTGTGTGCGCTCACTTCATATGCTTACGGTGCTTCTGCACATGCATAGAACATCCATGATGACATCCGGACGGGTGGGAGAATCTCCTGCCACCACCCTACCACTTCGCCCAAACCAGGGCAAGTCAGTAAAAACCCACCACTGATGAAAGCAAATACTCTTTTGGAATCTTCTGCCTACAACAGGATCCTCTAAATTAGTCCATGGATTTCTAATGTTTGAGAGGAAGAACTTCAATATGGCAATTCTAATCTTTTCCATCTGCACTGGGACGCCTCAGACAATTCTCAGCAATGAACCATATCAATGTAGGAGTAATCTGAACACTCCTCTGGGCTCCCCACATGTTTTAACTCCTTTTTTGAAGGCCAAGAAAGTGGGGCCTGTGCTACTTCTGGGGGGAGAATATTTCACAGAGTGGAGGGAATGACACTGTCTTCCTGGACCCTGCCAATCAAAGTTCTTTATCTGACAGGATCAGCTACCTTCCTTGCAAGACCAGGTGGAATGGGCTGATGTAATCTGATGAAGACAGTTCCATTGGTAAAGTGATAGGGTTTTGTAGATTACAACCACAGCTTTGACTGGGGCCTGAAAGCAACATGAAGTTGAGCAAAGGATCTCCTACCAATGGTTGCTGCCTGCTCTTTGAGCAGGAGTTGTATGTCCAGGAGGACCCTCAGGGTATGATCTGATTATATCTGTGTTAGTGCAATCCCATCCAAGGCAAAGATGATTAAGTACCTGAATAAAGAGAGGCCCACCAACAGCCACTCCATCTTACCAGGGTTCAGCTAAAGTTTGTTGTTCCCCACCCAGGCACTGTGAAAGAATGTCCACCACAATATTTACTTCACCCAGGACAGTGATAAAACTGGATATTTATTTATTTATTCATTCATTCATTCATTCATTCATTTTGTTGAGCATCTACTAGATTACAGGCATAAGTATAAACATGGAAATCAACAAGGAATGGGTACAGTAAATGGACAGTAAGACAAGGACAATAGGCACAATGGTGCACTTATGCACACACCCTTTATGGACCTGTTATTAATGGGGTGATAACTGTCCTCGATAGACAGTTTAAGGTTGAAGCTGTGGAGGTTAGAGGGTGTAACAATGGAGTCAGGTAGAGCATTCCAGGCGTTGATCACTATGTTGCTGATGTTATATTTTCTGCAATCGAGTTTCGAGTGGTTTACCTTGAATTTGTATCTATTGTTTGTCTATGGATTATTGTTGAAGCTGAAGTAGTCATTGACAGGTAAGATGTTTTAGTAGACAATTTTGTTTACTACACTTAGGTCAGACCATAGGCAGCATAGTTCTAGGTTTTCCAATCCCAAAACTTCAAGCCTACTGGCATAAGATATTCAGTTGTGAGCAGAGGAATGGACTACTCTTCTTGTGAAGTACCTCTGGACTCACTCAATTGTGTTAATATCTGATATACAGTTTTGATTCCAGGCAGATTCAAGAATTGGTCTGGCAAAGGTTTTATATTACTAGCATACTGGTGACACCCTATCCCTTGATTAGAGATTATCTCACTGAACAATTAAAAAGGAGTGGAGAAAGCACCAGGTTTTGTGGCACCTTCCAAACCAAGAACTGTGAGTTGGACCACTTCCTCCCTATCAAAACTGATTGAGACTGGCATCAGAAGGAGATGAACCAGCACAAAACTGTACCACACACCCCAACTCCCTATGTCAGGTCAAAGGATACTATGACTAATGGTGTAGAATAAAGTGACCAGATTCTCCCAGCGGGACAGTGGGACAGCGTCGAGCGGTGTGGGGGGGTGCCC
>JANHFP010007070.1:0-15816 GCA_032468135.1 Calamaria suluensis
AAGGACTGTCTTTCTCCTCCCATCAATCGAGGGTTGGGAGGGAGGGGGGCCTCCAAACAGCTCGAAAATTAAAAGCACCGCCTGCTTTCCTCTACTTAAAAGACTTTCAATAAGAAAAATAATTTGAACAGTATCTATCCCTACCCTCATCATCCCCAGCAGAGCAACCCCCACGAGAAGAGCCTGACGATGAAGGGAGGGGGGGGGGAGAGAGAGATGCCGACCCATCGTGTCCTTGGGCGCCTCAGGTGAAGGCAGATGAGCGCCATCCTGACTGTTCAATGCTCGCTCATTTCTAGTCCGTTAACTTCTGACTATGTTTCTAGTCCATTAACTGCCAGCTTCACACCTGTGTAACTGTGGTGTATGTCCATTCCTCTCACAATGTGAACAAAGCAGGCTGTCAAGTTGAGGGATGGATTTTCTCCACTCAGTGCTCTGTCCGGGCCCTTGTGGCTTCTCCAGAAGAAGCAGCCTTGCTGGGGGTCAACCTGGGGAGCCCCAGAGGCCGTTGGGGGCTCTCTGGCCGACAACAGCCACACTTCCACCAGCCTGGTTGCCGAGCAAATCGCTCGGCAGCAAAGTAATAGACCAGTGGGTCCAGGCAGGCATTGAGGCTGGTCAGCGCCATAGTGATGCGACGAGCCACGTAGGTGTTGCGGACGAGGCTGCAGTCACCCAGGACGCCCACCCGGCCCAACGTGTGCACCAGCTGCACGATGTGATACGGTGCAAAGCAGACCAGGAAAACCCCAAGGACCACTAGCACCGTCCGCAGGGCCTTGCGTCTCGCTACTCGGGAGCTTGCCTGCAATCCAGGGGAAGCCATGAGGTGCCAGGCAATCAGCGGGTAGCAGACGCCGATCAAAAGAAGAGGCAACAGGAAGCCAACCACGGCAGCGAAGATACTGATGCCCGAGATGCGCCCCTTCCAGGAACCGGAGGAGAAATTTTCAAGGCAGGCGGTGCGGCCGTCAGCGAAGGGGCTGGTAAGGGAGCCACGGAGGGCCAGGAACAGGATGGCCGCGATTAGGACCAGCCACACTCCCAGAGTAGCTGCCAGGCGGTAGCGCAGCTGCCGGAACCGGAGGTGCTTCAGCGGATGGACCACAGCTACATAGCGCTCGAGGCAGATGCAGGCCAGGAAGAGGGAGCTGCCGTAGAGGTTGGCGAAGAAGAGGCAGCCGGTGATTTTGCAGAGCGCTTCACCAAAGGTCCAGTCGTTATGGTGGGCGTGGTAAGTGATGCGGAAGGGCAAGGTGAGCACAAAGAGCAAGTCAAGGGTGGCCAGGTTCACCAGGAACACATTGGCCGGGGCAGTGGCCGACTTGGTACGGAGGAAGTAGCCCAACACAAAGATATTCCCCCCCAGGCCAAGGAGGAAGACCAAACTATACACCACGGGGAACAGGACATACTGGAAGTCTGCACTCTCCGAGCAGGGAGACGTGTTATTGGAAGCCAGTCTGGAGTGGTTCCGTGGCGGCAACTGGGTCAGAAAGAAAAGCATTATAGCATGTAGTGTACATTGAGTGTTCATTGTATTTCCTCCGGCTCGGCACCCTTTCCCTGGCTCCTTTGCCTTTATGCTAGGTTTGAAAGTCTGGCTGACCACAGAAGCCGGAACTCGGATGCCTCAAGCAACTCAGAAGCATGGAGCGATGGCTAATATTCATTTATTTGACCCATTCCCATGACCATATGCCTTCACTTGGGCATCAAGCAAAGAGGTCTGTAACGGAGTACCATCGGCACACCAGAAGTACTGAAACCCATGCCGACAGATGACACCCAGAGGTTTATACAAAATAAAAAGTTGGGAGAGACCTTGGAGATCCAGTCCAACCCCCCTCCCCCATTCAAGCAGGAGACCCTATACCACTCTGTATAAATGACCCTACCCTACAACCCTACTATTCATAGGCAAGATTGAATCAACAAAGAAATAACCAGACAAATAATTTTACATAATTAATATTCCTACTGATTGGGTTTACAACCAAAGCAATCTATTTTGTTCTCTTCCCAGGCAGTAAAGGAAAAACCCCACAACCTGGGATTACCCTTGTGGCATTGTGGCCCAAATGGACGGAACAGTCTAGTACATCCCTGTTGTCCAAGGGGCATCCTGTAGATGGCAGTGGCTGGACGAGGGCTGGTGGTGCAGTTTATCTGTCGTCTGTGTCATGGGATCCTCCACGGGACCCTGGGTCCGAGGTGGAGGACGGGATGGAACCACCGGGTGGAGCAGGACGAGACAGTTCCAGTTCACTCAGACCTGGGAAGGGTCGCCAGCGAAGGATGCACGATGACCAAGGAATAGGGGAGGAGAGGGCAGGAAGCGGACCAGAGGAGTGATGGATCTCCAGTGGTGAGCAACTACCTCCCTGCCCCCCAACCCCCAAGCGTGGAGAACGGGGAGGAGGTGGGATCCGCGCAGGACAACCTGACTCAGGAGGAGGGCGCCTGCCTTTCTCCTGTCTCACGTGCTGTTACCGATGTCTGGATACTTTGCTGTGCCTTGCCCTGCTTGCCTGGCCTGGCTATGTCTGAGTTTGCAGCAACACAGTTCTACTCTGGATTAATTATAAAAAATATAATTATAAAAATAATAATGAAAAAAAGGCAAAGTGGCCAACTGCAACTCAAAAGAAGATTTCCCTCTGAGTTAGCTTCTTTTGCTTGGTTATGTTGGTTTTATTTGATGCTTGGTCTCTAACCAAGAGCAAATCTGGGCAGTTTTGTCAGGTTTTACACAAATTCCCCCAAGTGGCACATAGCTGCCATAAATGAGTTTAAGCCTCAGGAGTAATTCAAGAATCTTGAAGGACTCCAGTGCCCAGGAACCACCGTGCTTCCTTTTCTCCTCCTTGCGGTCTTTCTGATCCTGGACCGGCTCAGGGCCATCTGCCCATGCACAGATTTCCCAACCACTTGCGAACCCTTCTTCTCCTGTCCTCTCCTCGCTGTGCTGTGCTGTTGTCTATTGTGGCATGTTTTAAGCAACTGGGGAATTACCACCATTATCATCGCTCTGATCAATGCCTCACTTTGTTTTACTCAGGCTAGAAGGAAGACGCTTGCAAAAGGTTGGTCTCAACTGGTCCAGGTCCAACTAATCAAAAGGTCTTTGCCCTGCCAGGCTGCCTCCTATCCAAGTAATTCTGTGTGCCTACACAGCCTTTGGCAAAGGAAGTCCGGAAAAAGGAAATGGAAGAAGAGTCCTCCTCTCTCCATTACCACAAAATGCAGCTGTTAGGCAACACACAGGCTTTGTAATCAGAGCAGCCTGGATTAATCTGAACAGTAAGAAGGCAATGGACAACCTCTGAACTCAGGGTGGGTCTTCTATAAGGAAGGCACAAGACTGTACTTCTGCAAATATGACACTGTCATTCAGCATGGGAATTAAATCTGTGGACTTAGCAACGATGCCACCAGTTTCCGAGGCTTTGATGAAATCCGGGTATTTGGGGAGCTAAAACAAATGATTTCGGCTTCACCTGACCAAAGGGCCAGCTGCCGCCAGGAAAATGATAAGCAATATTCAGCTTTCAAAGCTTCTCCTAAACATGCGAGCTCCCTGATGGAGAGCATGGCAGCTGAGGGTTACCCCCACCCCCAGGCACAGAAAAGCTGGAATCCTTAAGCTTGTCTGGCAGCTGCAATGTGGCAGCGGCCATCAACTGTTCAAATAAAGTCCCGGAGCCCAGTGAATGGATTGGGGCCAGGATTGGGGCTGGATCAGAAGCAGCTCTTACTCCAAGGCTCTGAAGCTGCCACTGCTCCTCTCCCCATTAAAGGCTAAGCCACGGGACGGGGTGGAGGGGCTTTGGCTACAGAGCGTGAAGGCAGCAGAAGGCTGGGTGTGTGTGTGAGTGTGTGTGTGTGTGGGGTGTCACGGAGAGAGGACTGTTTGGTTTCTCCAAGGGGACAAAGTGGGAGGCGAGGGAGCAACTTTTCTCCCCACCTGTCCAGAGTGCTGAGAACTTTCCTGTCCAAAGAACAGAGGGGCAGGGGATAGGGGGAGGGGGGTTTGGCATCAAAGGTCATTGGCAGATCCGCAGTCTTGCCTGAACACTAGCCAATCCCACCCTCTCTTCTCCAAAAAGTGTGGGGTCCTGGCAGGTGACCTCCATCATTGCCACCCTCCTTCCCACTTGCCCATACCTCTGGGAGCTCCATGGAGGCGACTGCTTCTGTTCTTGGTGGCAGTGCCAGAACTGTTGACTGCCTGCCGCTCCCCTAGCCTGGTGTAACTACCTTCCCCCCCCCCCCCCAGCTCTCTCTCTCACATCCACACCCCACGCTGATTCCAGGAAGACTCATTTGGGACATGCCCCCTTCCAGCTCCGGGAGGGGGAAAACTCAAAGAGCTCCCCCCGGCCAGTCCCTTCCTTGTTCCTTATCTGGCTGCTGTCGGGGAGGGCAAAAAGGCGATTTTGGTTGCGGAACCCTTCCGATTCTCCCACCCAAGGGCCCCTGTCTGGGGGTGGGAGAGGGACCAATTCAGTTGCTGCACCCCTTTCTCACTCACTCTCCGGATACATCCCCACCTCTTTGGCAAGCCAGAAATGCCCAGAATTGCGCAAGAGGTATGTGTGCATTCAGAAGTTTTCTTTTTGGGCTAAAAGAGGGAAGTCCAGAACAAGCAGCAGGGAGGGAGGGAGGAAGACACATCAGCAATATCAGCACTCCTCCCCACCTACCCCCCCCTCCTTTGTGTTCCTTTGCCTCCCCTTCTCAGGTGTACAATCTCCTGATTTTTTAAAAAACAAAACTGGGTAGTAAATGTTCACATTCAAACAATGGATTTTAGGAAGGTGAATTTTAATAAATCAAGACAAACAGTAGATAAGGTATTATGGGAAGAAAACCTTAAGAGCAAAGGTTTTGCAGCCGGTTGGGGTTTTTTTGAAAAGGGAATTAAGGATGAGGGGGCCCTACAAACAGACACCTTTGCATACCTTTTAAGAAAAACCAAAAGCACACATATAAACTGAGGGAAACCAGGCTTAATAGCAATGACTGAGAGAGTCATCTTGGAATCTTAGTAGATAACCAGCTAAATAGGAGCCAGCAGTGTGCAGAGGCAGCCAAAAAAGCCACTGGAAGCAGTAGAGGTTGCCATGCAACTGCATCTCTTTGGATACATTCCAGTCCTCTGGAACACCGGATGCCAAAGTCACGCATAGAGCTAGAGTTGTTTGCTTCACAACAATAGAATTCTGGTTTGTTTTGGTGTTATTAAGCCAACACTTGTAAGGTCTTCATTTTCAAAACAAAGCAAATTTAATCACAATGCTGTGTATGTGCAAATCTTTCCAGCTTGTTTAGGGTCTTTATTAATAATTAATATTTTTAATGAATACCGTAGCCATCAACAGTAACGTTGGTTCCCTGCACTTGTTGAAAGATAACAAAAATACAACACTTTCTTAAGGAACAGTTCTGTTAGAAGCAACTCTACAATTTAACCAAAAGCCCGTCCCCAGCGGTTTGGTCATTGGAATCGGGAAACCACATCAGAATGAACTTTTGGCTTTCAAAAGCAATTGCCACCTTGGGTTTTAGGCAATACCAAGGCAGGGCAGGGAGTCCAAGGATGCATAGCTTGTGTCTTCCCACCTTTGTCCAAAGCGTGTGAAGGTTAGGAAGGTCAGGAGATTCCTTCCCTCACTCTCCAGACCGTCCAAGGGAGCCCACCCACCGCTCAACCCAAATGGAAGAGAAGCAGGTCCCCCCCAGGCAATACACGACTCAAATCTTTGCAGTCTGGCTTGCACTTTCTTTTTTTTTTAAAGAAAAGTTTTATTTTATTTAACATTATTAAACATAACATTCATAACATTGTAACACATAACAAAACAACTGTTTACAGTTATGACAGTGATTAAAAAGTAACATTGCTACAATTTTAAAAATTAACATTGTGACCAATACCTGCACTTTCAACCTTCACAACTCTGTAAAGCAAAGGAGAGCTGAAATAAGATTGTAAGCAGTATTGTGATCACATTTTCCATGTAGTGACAACTTCACTTAACAACCAAGTTGCCAGACCTATTCTGGTCACTATGACCATTGCCTATATAACTTGAGATTATTAAATATGTTTGCAGAAACATATTTCTGCATGTTTCTTGTGTTGTATCTTGCAATATGTAAAGTAAATATGAAATATATTTCTTAATTGTATACAAGAAAAAATGTTTAGATTTGCTGTTAATATTGTTGACAATATTGCACCTTTTTTCCATTTTAAATTGTAGCTTTTTTTCTGAAGACTTGTACAATAGAAGAGAAATTTGACAATATATTCAGATATACAAACAGAACTTAAAATATATGCTTGAAATTATTACAATTGAAATATTTTCTGTTCTGACCAGAATAATAATTAGCACCAACTACATATCTAAGACATTCTTAGAATGTCTTAACAATTAGAATAATCTGGATTAAATCAAAGATGATATTATAGCTGTAATTCTTAGCAACAGAGGAAATGGTTAGAGATTAGGTTTGATTTAGAACACTGTCTTGATGAACAAGATTGAATATGAGAAGAAATACAAGACCATCCAATTTAATTTAAACTTTAGTAGCAGTATATTAAATGTCAGTTATCCTGTTCTTGAATTGTGAGGCCCTAGTCATGTTCACTCATGCCTTGGTCACTTCCTGATTGAACTGCTGGAATGTGCTCTACACGTGGCTATGCTTTAGGAAAATTTGGAAACTTCTGCAAGTGCAATATGCAGTGGTATGGGCAATTATGGATGCCTGTTGTTCAAAATATGTGAAGCCTCTAGTCCATGAGTTGCATTGGTTGCCAGTATGTTTCCAGATTTCAATTAAAGGTAGATACCTTTAAAGTCCTTCATGGCTTGTGGCCAGTAGTCACTTGCAAGGTCATTTCTTCCTGATGGTATCAACCCACTCAGTAAGAACTGGCAGGAGAAGCATGCTCCAGGTTCTGTCTGTAATGGGGTGTCATCTGAGGGGATCCAGGAAGAGAGTCTTTATGTTGTGGTGTCTGCCCTCTGGAACATCATTCCCCTCAAACTCAGGTTCATCCTCTCTGCTGACCTTTCGTAAAGCCTAGAAACTTGGTTTTGTCATTGAATCTAGAGCTTTGGATGTATAGGTGAGCCCGTATCACAATTATGTTAATTGTTTTATTGTTTTTCCTCAGCTGCTATTCATGTTGTTTATGATGTTATTATACACTTTTTAGAATATTTATTTGTACCATTAGCCACCCAGAGTCATGCATTTGAGATGAGCAGCCATATAAATTGAGTGGATAAATACAACATCATTGGTGTCAAAATTTCACTGATCACCAGCTGCTGCCAATACTCCAAAAATAAAGCATTTTTAAGAAACCAAATAACACAAAAAGGATGTTTCGTTTGTTTTAATTTGTCTAGAAAAGGAAGACCAGTGCCTCATGCCTGAAGCCTGGAATGTGGACCAGGGAGTAATAACCAAACTGAAGGAACAATACAAAAAGGAGCGCAAGGGGAAAAAAGGGGTGAAGAGTAAGTGGAAAACATTGCACCATAGATTCACAAATCCTGCCTCTTTCACTTCACCAGTGCTATCTTTATTTCAATGTTTTCCTCAAATTACTTACTCTTTTTCTTTGCTGCTCCTGACTGCTTTCCAGTTTACAGTTACCAGGGGTGGAAATTAATGCTACTTAAAATCTAAGCATGTTGGTAATACTAATATTATGCACATTGACAAAATATATGTACAAAATACGTTGAAGAGGATTTTCGACAACTCTAAAACATGTCTTGCTAAGTTTTGTCCAAACCAGGCAATATTTATGTGAGAGAACTTTTTGTAATATAAGTAGCATTGAGTCATTTCTCTTTTGCATTTCTGGGACTTTGATGTCAAACATAATACTGCAATAAGTGGGAGTTAATCTTTTCTCTCTGTATATTATCTGATTTATATTTGCTTGTGATTAAGTCCCAAAGAGCCATTCTGTATTTCTGTATGTTAACAGATGACTTGGACTTCCCATTTTTCTGTAGAGCAATTCTTAATGCGCAGGTTGTTGATTAACCTGAAGGCAGCCTTTTGACTTTCAGTGCAGATTTTTTTTCAGAGATTTATTGTCTTTATGATAGCCTAGGGGTAATTTTCTTTACATAAAGTCAATGTTTAATGGGTGTTATAAAAAGACATTCTTGTTTTCCCTGTTTTTCTTGTTTTTTTCTTGCACACTAGTATTTTAAGTTTGTATACATAGTTGGGTGTAGATTGTCTGAATTTAATGGCATGTTTCAAAACAGAAACTTCTATAGTGCTGGGAATATTGCAGTAAAAACAGGAACAACTCAGATAATGAACTTAGTATATAAATAATAAAAGCAGTATATAAAGAATTAGAGTACAGAATTTTGGTCTGGACATATCCTTAACAAGAGTGAAAGTTAATACATTAATTTCTACCCTTGTTTATATTTCAATGTTTGCTTCATGTAGATCATACTGTTCTCATAACTTGAATGCAGGGCTCGAAATGGAAATATATTATTTATAAAAATTAGTGTTGATATAATAACTGAAATAAGTTATACCAGACAAATAATTGGATCAATTTTCAAAATTTAATTTCTAGCCCTGTGTATCATTGTTTTCCATTTTTCAAAATATAAATTATGCAGACATTTTCCAAATATCAAAGTTGTAGATTTAAATTCTATATACATAAATTGTATTTGTAAATGAATATATAATAATACAAAAGCTTACACAATAATTGAAGGGTACCAGTGAAGTTGACATTTATAAGATGGTTAATTTAAATTATTGAGATGTTTACAACACTGATTTAATGAATTAGCTTATTGCCAATTGTTAGGTACATTATTTTGTACTAATTGCTAATTTTTAGAATTTTTTTTCTAAAGTGGTTTGTAGTGTTTGTTCTTAGTATCATGGAATTAAAATGAATAGCTAATATTTGAATTGGATTACTGTCAATGTGAGGCAGTGCAAAAATATTTGATATAAAAAAATAACAAATATAATGGAAAAAGGCACACCGGACACCTGGACTTGATGAAAAATACTTGTAGTATGTTGTGCATACTTGTTCATATCCACCAACCAATGAATAAGATCACTTATGAAGGATGAATGAAGTCTCTCAGATATGATGAATATCAAGTTGCGTATATTTGCCTCAGAAGTCACTGGGAGGCATTTGTTAAGAGGAGAAGCATGTATCTCATGGAGGCTTTTGAGAGAACATGCTCATCACCTAGTCAATTCCTTGTATTCCTTCGCTTGAATTTAATGGGAAAGATAAATAAGGCCTGTTCACTAATTTGAGATTGCACATAACTAACTTGTAGCATCTGTAGCAGTCTTATCCCCTACTGTGTCATTCTGTCAAAACATTGTGTGCACGATATTATTAGCAGAAATTGGAAGTCTGCCCAACTTCTCAGACTTTCATTTTTGATCTGTAAATATTGAGGCTTAAAGCAACTGAGCTGGTCTGGACCAATCAACTTAAAATCTAAGCAGTACCTACTTTAAAGTTTTTGGTCAACTGTTCTTCTGTTCTTATTAGCTAAGTTAAAATTGTTTGCTAGCTCCCTTCATATTAGATTTTGGAACTTTTGCCACTTTGAGTCTATCTATTCTTGAACGGTATTCCATAATTTGGGAATTGGAATAAGATGAATAAGTAATGTGAATTGAAAACACACACAATGCGAGTATCAGGCTTTTAAATACCACATTTCAAGTAGCATAGACTGCCGGAGTTCTATCAGTTTTGAAATATAACATGGATTAGTTAATTCATCTTGCTGATTGTTAACATATATTGTAGTTTCCTAAAAGTTTACTTTTCAAGATTAATTGCCAATACTGATTTCACAAGTGGAAGGCCAACTGCAATTTACATTTCTTTTCCCATCCTTATTTTTCTGAAAACTCTCTTGTCAGTGTTTTGAGAACACTTCTCGAGCAGCGTGCATTATATCCCTTAGAAATACAGAATAGGCATCTTAGTGTACAAAATGACTTCCCAAATGCATAAACCTGCTCTTTGTAGTGGCTTCTGCTATTCAGTCATAGATACAGATATCTAGTTTTATGCTCTGTCACCTCACCAGGATTACAGCCTCCGACACCTAGCAGATGAATCATGTTAAGCTTGATAAATAGGAAACTATTTTGCAGATTTTATTGTTTGGCACACTTGGCAAAAAGATTGGGTGTGTAAATTAATTAATAATGTGTAGTCCATGTGTGAGGTGAAGAGTTGGGGGGATTTGACTAGAAATTATTTGGTAAACTATATGGAACCCAATCATTTATGAAACTCACTGCATCTCTCTTTTGAAACCTTAGAGGTAACGATGAGCAAAATTGATGGCTTCAATTGGGCAAAATTGATGGCTTCTTCCATCTCCTGATAAATTTGACTGATAAAAAGGGTGCAAAGTCAAGTAACTTTTTGCCATTACAGAAATTGTACAGCATCTGTTCAGGACAAAAGGCTACTGAAAAGGAAATTATTTTTTTATCAGCTACATTAATTTAAAACTAATGAAGACCATGGAAATTTAAATGTAGAAATCTGAATTGGAGAGACCTGAATGTTCAAGTATAAAACTAGATCTACTTTTGATCTGGTCAATGATAATTGCCAATTTTTATATAGTATGTATTTGCAGTTTTTAAACTTGAATTAAATTTATGTACAATCAAAGCAAATATATGGTGCTATTACCATTTAAGAGTTTCATCAATAATAATGGGCCAAGTAACTGGTATGAGAATATTTCTAAGATTGGCAAGGCTATTGTAGCAAGGCCTTGTGAGCAAAATTACATTCAGATTTGTGTTGGAATGCTTTTAGCTACTAACAATAGCTGTATTTACTAGAATAGGAAAAACAGTTATGGACTGTGGGTAAGATATTTTCCCATTCTTAATTAAACTTACAACAGGAAAAACTACCGAAGATATGTTTCAGCCTCAGTCCTTTATAAAACAATCAAAACAGGGATGTGGGAAAGTGATGGATCAAAACACAGGTAAGTGTTGAGAAAGGCATGGGGTCTTCACCACATGTAGTTTGAGGAAGAGCAAAAACAGTTATCCTTGCTTGATTTTGTTTGGTTTTTCCCCTCTTTTTTTATAAGCAAATCACTTTTTTAAACATTGTGGCACAACTGATAAAGCAGCAGCCCTACCCATTTGGGGAAATTTTCAAAAACTTGTGCAAAAAATATAATTCACAAGTATTTTAATATTCAGAAAACTTTGTGTTTTATCATTTGCTTTCACTTGGTTTTATTTTACATTTTGCAAGTTCATAAAGTGAATAAAAGTGTGAATGTACGTGTGCACACCTTTGTTTTCATTATTATCTCTTCTCAGCACCTCATCCCACGCTTTTATCTTAGTTGTTGCTGAAGCTAGTCCTCTCTATTTGAATCACATTCATGTTTTTCTTTGCTCGAGGTAGCACCCATTTCCATTAGTGCCGGAACAACTTTGACAGTGTTAATGCTAATCCAATCTTTGCACTTTTTTTGGCCAGGACCCAACAGGTCAAAACTGCAAGATATGCTTGCTAATTTGAGAGATGTTGATGATCTCCCTGCATTACAGTCTTCTGTTGTGCCACCCACACGACCCAGTACTTCGAGGATTATTGAGCAAGAGATAAATCGAACAGATGAAGGTAAGAAATATGGGATACAGTATACATAAAATGTAGGTGTAGGCTTAGATTAGGTTTAATTTCTAATACAGTCTTAATATTTGCAAGTATTAACATTTTATCTTAGTAAAACTATTGTTTTTAAAATTAATGTAATAAAAGTTGTTTTAAGTAGCCTTATTATAAGCCTGCATTTTTTATTTATTAAAGTAAATAGGGTAAATATATGCTTGATGGTCCTCCCCCATTTTAATATATCAGTATTAACCAATACTCAAAATATTAATTTTAGCTAATTAGATCATTTTTTTTCAAATCTAACCAAGTAATTCATCAAAATTTAAAAAACCTTTAATATTGATAGTACTTTTAAAAGTGGACTGCCATTTGTCAGAAATGGTGTAGGTTGTCCTGCTTGTTGGATGAGATGACCTACAGTACAAAGTCCCTTCCAACTCTGTTAAATATTTTCTGTCTACCTTACATTACTAATTTTGAGGGGGGAACTCACAACATAGTTGTTCCATAGTAAAATGTTCCTGTGACAGCTCTGTATCTAATACAGACGGACACCTATTACGTCCTTTAAAAATATTTTTCTAGCAGTTCTTGGTAATTGGTAATGTCAGTTATTAAATTAGTCCCGAGTTCAGTGAAACTAGAATTGGTACTAGGTTTTTTTTAATGTTGATAGTTATAAAACTATATTAATTATTGATTGGGGCCCTTCCAATGTTTGATATAAGATAGGTGGCTATATAACTAGTTTAAATAAATAAAATAAAGCTGGATTTTCAAAAACAACTCATTAATTTGGTAGCACTTTATATCCCATTTTTCAATTTAACAGACATTATCAGAATGTCTTTTAAATTTAAACTGGACAGATGTCATGGAAAGCTACAAACAAATGGAAAGCTACAAACAAAATAATTAAACGGGGATTTTGTAAATATTGTGAAGCAGCAGTAGAAACAGATTGAACTTGTTGTGCTAAAACTCATAAAACTAAGAATTAAAAAGTGTAAAAATAATGCAAGCTAGTGAACCTGGGTCATTTTGCTGTCCTCTATTATTCTAAAAATCTATGGTTAGTAGACTAAAATAATGAATTAGGGAAAGTTGAGCAATTGCATAATTTGAATAGGAAGATTTGCATATACTTATGTAGGATTCTTGAAATATTTTGCTAATGAGAGCTGCTTATAATTTATGAAATATATTCTGAAGCGCTAGAAAAATACTGAGCATAAATGACTTGATAAGAATTATTAAAATGAACATCTTCAATACTAGATTTATTAGACATCAATATACCTTTAAATTATATCATTTTATGTCCCTGTGGTCTTGTAGCAGAGCCATCTTCAGTTTGCTATTTCATCTTCAGAAGTCCCAGGCTTTTTTGTTTTTGAAGTGGTATTAGTAATTGAGGGCTGTTACATGTTGTGGATCCATGTGTGTTCTATCTTCCAGTAGAAGCTTTAACATTCCCTCCATCTTCTGGGAAATCTTTCATTATGGGAGCAGATGACGCCCTTGAAAGTGAGCTTGGCCTTGGGGAATTGGCAGGCCTTACAGTAGCCAATGAAGCAGATTCATTGACATATGATGTAAGTGCTAATCTCTTAATGTTAAAGTTATTTTGATTTTAATAGTGGTAATATTCTTTAATGACACGGACAAGCTTTTAATTAGAAAATAAGAATGGTTGTACTCTGTCCAAACGTTATTAAAAAGTATATTTCTTGAGCTGCAACTAAATTCATCAGATGAATAAATGACTAGACCAATATAGATTTTAAATTAGGGTGAGACAGAAAGGGGAAATATAGATTGCTTATGCAGATATAGGTTGCATGTGGGACAGATTACAAACAGTTAACAGTACTCAGGTGTTAAAAACCCATTGTGTTTGTTGAAACCTGCTGAAATTGCCTACAAACATTTGATGTATTACTCAATGGTGGTAATCAATTCTGATTTTCCAAAACATTTATTTTACAATCTGCCATAGTGTGAGAATTCAATACATGAATTTAAAACCAAGAAATGGCCATGAAGAAGAGTCAATGAAAAGATGAGAATTAGAGAGAGAGAAGGGGGGGATTTAATGTTACTTTAATATAGAGATTCATACCTGATTTGAAAAAACAGTAGCATTTTAATGTCTAACATTTTACTAGTCTTTACTGAGATTTGATAACATTATAGTGAGGTACATCCTCTGTGAAATGATTAATATAATTTGTATTAGTATATTCCCATTGGCTTACCTAGTTTTCATTCTTGTTACAATAGATAGCAAACAATAAAGATGCTCTGAGGAAGACTTGGAATCCCAAGTTTACTTTAAGGAGCCATTTTGATGGAATAAGGAGCCTGGCTTTCCATCCAATTGAACCAGTATTAATTACTGCTTCAGAAGACCATACCTTAAAAATGTGGAATTTGCAAAAAACATCTCCAGCAAAAAAGTAAGTTGATGGTTGAAATAGATACATTCATGTAGGACAGTGATGGCTAACCTTTTCTTGACCAAGTGCCCAAAGCGTGCATTCCCCCCGCACGCTGCTCCCCCATGCATGCACGGCAGAGACCAGATGACCAGCTGGCCGACAAGAGGCGTGTGTGCATGCGTGGCAGAGCTGAACTGGGGTGTAACGACCCGGTCCAGTTCAATCAAGCAAGGAAACAACCCCCAATGCCCAAAACACAAAACAAGAGACTAGTATGATGGAGTTAACAGCACTCCTTGAAAAAATGCAGATAAGTAAAACAAAGATTACCAGCAAGGACTTGGCTAAGATCCAAACGAAACAAGCAGGAGTTGAACACCACACACGTCCAAGAACGGGAAATTAACTCTTTGCTTCCTGCAAAGCCAGCCCCGCCCCATCCTCTGCTTATCAAGCATTCCACCAGCAATCAGTGTCTCCGCAGCTGTGTTCGCTGCTGCTGGATTTTGTCCCTCCTACGCTGATGGGCGTCTGCCAGAGGCACGGCCTCCTCCTCCCCCCCTCGTCATCACTCACACCTGGGGGAGTCAAATGTTCAGTGACCTCAACTTCTCCGGAGTCTATTAACCCCTCTGAGTCGGAGTCTGACGGAGGTTGAGGCACAGCAGGAGGCATGACACTATATAGTAAAGTACAGGCTGAACATAAGCCTTCGGCAACACTATCCAAGAACACTATCCATGATTTGCATGCAGCAGAGTAAGGTCCGCTATTGCAATGAATGCCAAAACTCTGTTGAGAGTCTCTTTCCTTTAAAGTATGCGAACAAGCAAAATCCACCGGTACGAGTTTCCACAGAAAGCTTATTGGCCTGCAAATGACGCTTCTGCTCAAAATCCATTATGTAGGCAAATGAAAATAAACAACTCCGGCAATGATTAATTAAAGTAATAAAAACTCATTAAGTAATCATAAATAGTGGGAATGCATCAACTGCTGTCTCATTTCCTGCTCATTTCTATTTTAGGTAGAAAATGTGATGATTTTTATGTTTTTTTTGTGAATTCGAGATATAATCATATGCTGGCAATTTTTTTATTTTTTAAAAAAAATATAGTTCTGCTGTTTTCCCTAAATAACATCAGAAGGTTTGTTTTCCTGAATGTTCTTATACAGTGATGTGAAGGAGCAACGAGCTAAAATTATTAGTATTATACAAAAAAGCGATCCCTCTTATAAATATAAACTGCATGGAAACAAAAGCAGATCATGCCAGCTGATGGTCAAATATGTCTTATTAAATTGCTTTTGCATTTATTTTTTTAAAAAGGGAACAACTCATGAGTATTTAAGATTATTTGTAATAATAAAAATGTACCACTCTACTAACATCGATCGGGATGCTTTATGGACAGTCACTCATGCATTGATCACCTCCCGCCTGGACTACTGCAACACTCTCTGTATGGGGCTTCCTGTGGGGAGCACCCGGAGACTCCAACTGGTGCAGAATGCGGCTGCGCGGGTGGTCATGGGGCCCCCATGATTTGCCCAGATGACCCCTCTTCTGCGCGAGCTGCATTGGCTACCGGTGGTTTTCCGGGTTCGCTTTAAGATCTTAACCATGATCTATAGGGCGACCCA